>CAJVPT010001777.1:0-19926 GCA_910592055.1 Acaulospora colombiana | reverse complement strand
ACAAGATGCTCAAGAAGATATAGAATGAAGGCAAAGCCTTGAAAGTGTATCACCTACTTATACAAGCCTGAAAACTGAAAGACTGGGAGATCCCTCAGGATCATTAGTACCAATCGAAAATAAAATTATCAGCAGGAGTTGCTGATGTAGACAGCATAGTGAATCAACTTCTTCAAAATGGTAGTACTTCAAGAGCAATATTTATCAAGGCCAGTAAAGACGCATACCAGAAAGACTAAGATTCTTTTTCTAGAGAGGTTATCGCAATGGGTAAGTAAGGACAAATTCACTGAATAACAAAGGTTCCATATCTCGTACCCCTATCCCCATAGCCCTTCCTCCCCAACTTTCTTCAACTCCAGTTTTAGATCCTCTCGAAAACCTCTTTAACTTGTCTGATTACTTGGAGAAACATCAAAATAAGACTCAATATAAGTAGGATAAGGCAATATATAGGATCAAAACTGGAAAACATAAGAACTATAACATGGAAGTACTGAAAGCAACTGAGGAACAGACATTGCGCTCTCAACCGATAAAGTTCTCGAAGAGTATCCAATCGATGGTAAATAAATAGTAGTAATAGCATGGTTTCAAGTGTCGATTCTATAATGGATTACCATTTTCCCTCTCTTGCCAAGTCCTTTCAAGATGTGAGTAGAACCCTCTCCCCTATTGATCCTTGTATAGCTATTGTCTCCAATTATTTCTCCTAGTAGTAGATATCTGTTCAAGAAGATTAATTTATGAACACATATTTCCCTTTTTAGAGTTAAGATAGACAAACTAGATTCAATACACACCAACCTCCCTTTAAAATTTTTATCACCCTAATGGCCCCTTCATTAGGTCTCTGTTTGGAGATGACTTAGCCATGAGATGGTTTCTTTTTAACCTATCATTAGTTTAATAGCTTATCATTGTTTTCTTCTGGTCAGATGTACCTAAAAAGTAAAACTTTGCTAATAAACTTGACCAAGTCCAGCATTAAAAAATATATATATACAGTATATATATATATATATATTTGATTTACAAAATAATATAATTATATACTATCTATTATGGTAAGTAATTAGACTATTCTACATTTAATATATTAGATTAACACATTCAGTTATCTAGTTTCCCTTTTGAAAAGAACATATAATACTTTCTTAATTTTTTTCTAAAACAATTTTATAGAGTAATCTAACTATCAGACCATTGCATATACTCTAATCTGTTCTTGATTTTGGACATTAATGTAATTTGCAGATTTCTTCTTCCATCAAGGTTTTCTGATAATATACTATAGGTCAATTTGGCTATACTTTTATGTATTTCATTGGTACAATGTTTACTTTCTTCAAGACTTCTGTCTTCTTGATTTGACAATTTCTTTATTGATTAATAAGATTGTTAAAGTACCTTTACCAATCCAGTTTTTATCCCGGTTAATCATGAGATTAGTTTCATCCTCATTCACCTTATTGTAGTAATAATAAGATACTGATTATCTGCAATATCCATAGACCAGCCTAATTTAATAGAGATTAGCTATAAGTAATATTATGTTACAGTAGATCTTTTTATTTTATGTATTGATAAAATAGTTAGGACTACCCAATGACAAGTGATAACTTGTTATCCATTGAAATTTTTTTTTATTATATATAATATTTTTATTTGACCCTTAGATATTGAACTCTGGATTTTGTGATTACAACGTAGGAACATTATTACTATACTATAGATCCACAGATAATGATGAGTCTCTAAAGTATTTAACATATAAAATTTTACAGATTACTTATGTTCCTTTTTGAGAAACAAAATTTATAGCTCTTTACTTTATTAGAAACAAAAGATAAGAAATGCTATAAATCAATAAATTGAATAATAGAAAACAATTGTGAATAGTTTTTCTACAGTAGTGACCTATAGATTATAAAGTCAACAGTTAAAAGATTTTTACCTAAACTCCTAATAAAATGATAAATCATTCTCAAAGTTGCACTTAGAGTTTTAGAAAATTCATAAAATAGAGATGAGTAAGTTAGATAAAAATTTAGTTTTAGTGAAATATTTTAAATGTAAAGTATATAAACATTTAATAAAGTATATATACCTAGCTTGACTAAGGATTTAAAAAAAAAAATAATTGTGTATAGTTTTTTTATAGTTAATAATTTAAAAATTTTTAATGTTTCCTAGTAAAGGTATTTGACTTTTGTTCTTGATTTCCCCTTTAGGGATCCATCTTTATCTACAAATTTTATCTTTGAATAAGACTTTTTTTTTTTTAATTCTCTATCAGGCTAGTTATATGTACTTTATTAAATATTTGTAAACTGTATATATAATATTAATCGCTAAAGCTAAAAAACTTTAACTAGCTCACTCATTTTTGTAATTATTATTCTAAGTGCAACTTTGGAAGTGATTTATTGCTTCATTAAAATTTTAGATGAAAACTCTTCCAACTCTTAATATTATTGTCTGCAGGTCACTACTATAGATCTTTGAATAAGACTAAGACTTTTATATTTATCAATAATATAATAATAATATATAACAGATTTCAAAAATTTTTTTAACCCACAATCATGTTGCAATAGTATATCTTTATTGAAATATTGAAAGATGCTATGATATTTATAAACTTTTATAAAGCAACTAACTCATTATTATAGATTATTAGTTAAAGGACTATATTACTTAAAAAATATAAGAAATTCAATAAGCTAATTTAAATCAAACAAAATTAAGTTTAAACTAGGTACTCTAAGTCAGATTTAAGGAACAATATTATACTCTTCTAGTAGCTTATCATAAAGCCTCTAAGTTAACCAGGGCCATTGTCAATAGTTTGTTACTATTTATTATCATGAAAAATAATAAATTGTTAAAGTTGATATTAGAAAAAAAGAAAATACAATTCAAAGTTTTTCAAAAGGTTCTTGCTTTATTTCACAGTTTTCTCTCAAAAAAGGTTTGCCTGATTGGGATATTCTCTAAACTTCATGACTTTTGAAAAATTTAACTATTTCTGAAAGTTATTTTATAAAAAGTATTTGAGAAACCTATTCTACTATCAATATATAAATTTGTTTAATGTTATTGAAACCAGTACTATATTATATAAAAGTTTGCTTGATCGGGATAAAGAAATCTTTTCAAGAACTTTGTCTAACCAGGATAGAAGCTTGGAGACCTTAGCTTTTGTTCAAGAAAACCTTTTTACCAACTGAGGAATTTAATAAAAGATGAAAGTTGAAGCTTCTTTTCTATTTGTCCCTTGCCTTTCATATTATAATTGTTTTCTGGAGATTGAATATATACAATTAAAAGAAATACTTTTTCTAAAACCTTTTTTTCTATATTATCAATAATATATCGAGACATGTAAGTATAATCAATAGAGTTTGTTTACATTCTAAAAATAGACATATTTTATGTAAGTCAATTATATTTGATAAGGATTTATGCTATCCAAAATTTAGGATTAAACTTAAGTAGATAAAATTCTTCAGAAAACCATAAAAATAGAAGCTCTAAAAAGACCAAGACAATCAAAAAGGAAGAAAATAAGCCTTTTTACTGTAGAAAGCCTCTATAAGTCTCTCATTTCAAAGGTTAGAAAGACCTTCAAGTATTTCACAGTTAGTTTTTCTTTTTTTAAAAACTTTCTTGCCATTAGTATCAAAGGTATTACTTGATTTTTCTTGATCGCTAGAAGTCAAGTTTTTGAGTAAAGAGATTTATAGACAATAAAGGAAGGATAGAAGTGATTTTTGAAGTCATACTTAAAGTTGTTTTAAAGAAAGTGTTAAGAAATTATTAATAAGAAAGTGTAAAAACTTCTTGTGAATATCTTTTTTTTATATGGTCAAAGGATTAGTAAAAAGAGTTTTTTATAAATAGATTTCAAGTTTTTTTATAATTCAATAAAATTTAAAATATTATTTCAATATAATATTTTATAATAATTATATTTAATTTTTTTTTAAGTACCTATAGCTAGACTAGATTGTCAGTTTATTAATCAATTGAAAACATAAGTCCATTTTCATTCAAGTAGTATGATATATACTACAGTTAAACTATTATTCTAATCTAACTAACTTGTCATAAGCATAAAAGCCTCTAAGTTTAGCCTTGGAGACAATATTTCATTTCATAGTGTCTTTGGGTAAACATCCTTCTAGTTCACTGTATTATTGCCAGCAGGTTGCTATTACTATATATCGATTCAAGTCACTAAAATACAGGAAACTACAAAAGAATGTGTTGAAAAAAAGGAGAGAGTGATATCTAAAAATGTCTAAATAGATAACAAAAAAATAAAAAAATAAAATTTGAAAAAAATTATTTCCAGATTTCTTCAAAGACCTGCTTCTCAAGATCTCTTCTTAATAAGAAATATTCAATTGTGATATCCTTTCTTTTCCTGATAATTTGAGGAACTTATTTATCCTTGATCTTGATTTCCTTCTTATATACTATTTGAGAAGACTTATTGTCTAATAGGAGTCTTTATTTCCAGGATATACTTGGTCTCAACTTTCTTTGGATAGTAATTTTTTATTCACTTGTGATAGAGAGATGACTTAAGATGAACCCCAGGTTCTTATGTAACATAGTAAAGACTGGATCATATTAATTTAGTATAATATTTTTCAGCAACCATATCTAGTTAAAGAAATTTTACTGATGTATATCTTCTATTGCCTAAAAGTCATTTTTCAAAGATCTTTTTGTCTTAAAATGGTGGGAGGGTACCATAAGAGCAATAGGAATCCTCGTCAATTATAATATTCTTTAATAACTTCTAGAGAAATGCATTCTCAACTATAATTAAAGGATTGGAACTTAGCATAAACTAGAGACTATTCATTATTATTGCCTAATCAAAATAAAAAAAAAATCTTGATCTTGAACTTTGCCTGATTAAAATAATAGGATAGAAAGATCCCAATTTGAAAAAATAGCAGTTTTTTTACTATTTGAGAACTTGTTGCTTATATCTTATTGATCTTATGGAACTTGATCTGTAGGTTAACCCAATTGAAGAAGTGAAGTAGATATAGGGTACCAATCAACTTCTTTAATTATAAATAACATTATTGGAACATATAAAGTGACCAGTAGAGACTTGTTTATATTCAGTTACTAATATATTTTATGTTTATCAATCAGATACCAGATAACAATATGCTATCAGAAATTTGGATTAAACTGAGATAGGCAAAATCCCTCAAGAAAATTATGAAAAACAGTAGATACTTTAAGAGGGATAGAGACAGTATGTGAGAAGATGAATAATAAGCCTTTCCCTGTCAACAAACCTCTATTTCTTATCACTTCTAGTTTTGTAAAGTGATACTCTACTTGACAGTCCTTTTACTTCCTAAAACCTTCTTGTCCTTAGTAGAGAAAACGCATACTTGAGTCTTTTCAGGTTACTAGAGATTCAAGTTTTTATTCAAAGGAGTTTATAAACAAGTAAAGGAGAGTAGGAGAGATATGTAAAATAAGTTTCAAGTTGGTTTAATGAAAGTATAAAGACTTTATTAACAAGGAAATATAAAACTTCATAGGACCATCTTTTTTATGTATGGTCAAAGAATCAGTAGAAAGAGTTTATAATAATTATATTAAATACTTATAGATTTATAGTATAATGATAGTATTTTTAGATTATACTAGCAAATAAAATCTGGAAAACCTTCGAAGATCTAATTTGTAGTGCAGCTTTTAACAAATTAGAAACTAAAAAACTAGTATCAAATAAGGAGAAATGATATAAATACAGCCCAGAATTTTTGCAGTACAGAAGATCTCTTCAATTAAAAACAGTCTTTAAGAAAGCAAATGCATCAAAAGAAATAGCAAAGGTGCAGGAACTCAGTGTAGCTATTGAAAAACATAATGCCATCTATGATCCACATCATCAAATAGAAAACTATTATATCCAATACAGCATTTCCAATATTCCCTGGATATTCTTGAAAAAAGATATTCAAGATGCAATAGAAGGGCTCAAGTTTATATGTCAAAACTTAGAAGCCAAAAAAGTAAGAGAAGAGATCAAATTAGCTTTAGAACTAAGATGTGATGATCTCAAACACAATCAAAAGAATATGGTAAACTCGCTAACAAACAAAGAAAGAAGCAAAATAGTACTTGACCTGGTCAAGGTCAAACAAGATAGTATAGAACACATAACAACAAACAAAAAAGAAATTGAAAAAGAAATAAGAAGATAACATCAAGAGATCTTCAAAAAGCAAGATGCCAACTTTACCAATCTTACTGAGAAATGGAAAAAGGAATATGATCCTAAGAAGTATATCCAAGATACATGGTATGACAATCTTCTAGAACCAATTACACATGAAGAACTGGAAGAAACTCTCCGTGCACTCCCAAACAACAAAGCCCTAGGAAAATCCCAGATTAGCTATGAAATGCTAAAGAAATTGAGTCAAGAAGGAAAAGAATACCTGCGAAAGATGTTAAATACCTTCTTAAGATGGGAAGTTATACCTGTATGTTACAAATAAAGCCATATATACCTAATAGCTAAACTGAAACCATGGGTATATAAATTAGCAAATACAAGATCAATTATACTACTGAAAGTTACCAGAAAATACTTCACCAAAATTTTAACCACCAGAATGGGAAACATTTGCAAGATCAATAATATTCTTAGGGGTCTCAACTACGCAGGATTGCCAGGAAAGAGCACAATAGAACCTATTCAAATTCTTAACAACACCTGTAAAGATGCAAGAGAAAATAAAAAAGAGCTATGGATACTCTTTTAAGACACAGTCAAGGCATATGATACTATTAGCTTGGAAATGCTAGTTAAAGCAATGGAAAGGATCAAGATACCCAAAAGCTTTATCAAGATTATGATGAGCCTGTTCCAAAATAGAGTTCAAAGTAATATTTGAGAATAATCTCATGGAACCAATAAAGGCAGGAGATGGAATAGATCAAGACGAAACCATCTCTCCACTAATGTGGAGAATTTTCTATGACCTTTTGTTGTGCAAAATCCAAGAAGACATAGAACAGGGATACAAAATGGAAGTCTTATGGAACACTAATCTAAATAATATTACTACTAAGAAGCTAGAATCAAGACTTGCAGCCATAGTTTTCATGGATGATACCACATGAATAGCAAGGTCCAAAGAAGATATGGAAAAGATTCTATAAATGGCAAGGATCTTTTACAAAGCAAATAACTCTCAGATCAACAGTAACAAGTCAGTCTTGGTTACTATCAATAACCCTAACCAATATCCAGAAGAAGTTCATGCAGGAATCAACAAAGAAGTGGTTAGAGAGTTAAATAGAAAAGAGCAAGCAAGATTTCTAGAAATATGGATAGGCAACCAGAAAACTGCAATTGAACTCAAAGAAAGAGTCTTAAAAGAAATCAATACTGTTACAAGAGTTCTTAAAAACAAGAAAATGACTGATAAACAAGTCCTTTATATACTAAATAGAGTATTGATTCCAAGGATAGAGTTTAGAATGCAGTATAGCATATTGTCCTGGAAAATATGCAATAACTTGACAATAGCATATCGTAAGCTTTTCAAGAATAAAGTAGCCTTATGTAGATTTATTCCCAACAGTGTAATTCACCATCTGAAGATACACAATCTTAAAAGTATATGGATGCTCCAAAAAGAAAGCCAAATAACTGGACTCTGTAATAGAATGAACGATCAAGATCCAACAGGGCTTACAACAATTATTAGATTGAAACAAATGCAAATTAAGTACTGGGAGCCCCACAATCTTCTTTCATATAAATCCCTAGATCATCTCGATAACAAAAGAAATTTCACATTGCAAGTTCTAAAGACCTGGGACTAACTTTCCAAAGTTGAAAGTGAATGATATTTTCAAGTGGACCAAAGGCAATAGTCCAATTCAAGAACATCTAATAGTAGAAGAATATAGAAAGCCAACATCATCTTTATGAAATAATAGGTTGATGTATATAGACCAGCTGTTAAACCAAAATCCTACAAAGTTTAGAAACTGGAGAATGATTCAACTTATCTAGTATACTAGCAAAGGTCCTATCCCAGAATGGTATAATATCCTACAAAAAACTATAGTAAAAAAAAGTATAGAAGACCTTACAACATCTTGAAAAAAGGAATGGGAAGAAAAGTGGCTACCAAAATGTACTAAACCTGAACCTGATAGAGATAAATGAAAAAAAACCTGGATAGTTGTCCAAAAAGAGAATCAACAAATAGTATAAGGAAAACTGAAGCAGGAGAACAGCTAAGGTACTACGATAATTCATCATTTCAACCATCAGGAAACAGAAGATAGTCTAGAAACAGTTCTTACCAAATGTGCAGGATACTTACTAAACAATAGAAATGGAATTAAATGTAATATAGAAATAGAATCAGATTTGGTCTATACTATACCATTCTTAAACTATAAAAAAAAAACTAGAAGAGCACAATTATTAAAAGTTCCCTGTTCACTATTGGAACTAGATAGTATAGTGATCAAGAGTATAGTTCAAAATATCTAAGATCTGATAAATAGTCAAATGGAAAAAATGGAACAAGTATTAATAGGAAACTGGGAACAAGAAATACTCAGAAACAATGTTAAGCAAGGCTTATATCTAGACCATCTACTTGAAATTCTCCAATGTAATCAAGGATTACAGGAGAAGCTGACCTTCTACTCCGACAGATCCTTAATCAATCATGAAAGTGAGAATATTAAAATGGGTGTAGCATGGATACAAACAGAAGGAGCTGGAAAAGGAAGTAAATTCCAAACAGGAGTCAAAAACTGGCTCTCTTAATAAGGACAGAACTGGTGGCACTGATTACAATAGCTTTAGTAGCTCCGATAGACAGTACTGTCAAAATCTTCACTGATAGTTAAGTCTGCATCTCTAAATAAAAAAAGCTAGAGAAAGATCCGAAGATAACACATAAAAGATGGTTAAAAGAAAAGAATTAGTCATTATGGGCAAGGATGCTAGATCTTGTAAAGAAAAAGCATATCCAACTAACTTTGATCAAGGTTAAAGCCCACTCTAATAATCCATGAAATGAAGAAGCAGACTGACTGGTTAAAGAGGCATTAAAGCTACCAGCAATAGAATGGAAGAGTCTCAAATCCAGCAAGAAACTATGTGACAAGAAGAGGTAATAGACAGTCCAATATGACAGTTCATCAAACAAATTAGTAAAAGGTTAACAGTTCTATTATGGATACAGCAATACAGAACAGAGACAAAATGGCATCACCAAGTTTACAAACATCAAATCTACTCATGGGATCTGGCATAGGACAGGTTAAAAGATGGAAATATATGGAATATTTCCTTTAAAAGCTTGTAGAAAAGAAATTTCCTAGTTAAATTGACCAATAATGAACTACTTACCTTAAACAAGCTAGTAATAAGAAGACAGACCTATACAAGCAAACAAAATGTATAGTATGTAATCAGTATCAAGAAATAATAGAACACTTATTAAAATGTCTTGGTTATAAAATTCGGATCCTGGCAGCATGGCAAAAAGGAGCTGAGACTTTTCTTAAAGAATTCGATAAGTTGTATCAAGAACATAAGAGAAAAGCAGATGAAAAAATGGTACAACTAGTAGCTGACAATAGAAGAGAAAAAGGCGAATTAGATAAATGGACCTCCAGACTAATAGAATCAGTCTCGCAAACCGGTTCAAGCACTCTTAACTTTTGCGCAAGATTAGTAAAAAACAATGTAATCGAAGAAGCTGCCAATCTAAACCTTTATGAAAAGAAGCTAGGAACAATGGCAAAAAAATGAATTCTAAAAGTACAAAAGAAGGTTTGCAATCAGATCTGAAAACAAGTCTGGAATATGAGATGTGAAAAGATCATTGAATAGAAATAAGAAAAAAGAATCAATAAAAGAGAAAAGTATAAGAAGGTTCAGGAAGCAAGAAGGCAAGATCCACAAGATAATCCTGGTTATATTGTAAAAGTATAAGGCAAAGAGAAGAAGTGAAAGAGAATAAAAACAAAAATCTTGTAGAAATTATAAGAAACAGGATTAGATATGAGATAAAGTAGTTGGGGTTTTGATCCTTATCAGAACATTATACAGTGATCCACAATAGTGACCTGCGGGTGATAATGTTAGAAGTTGGAAGGGTTTCCACCTGAACTACTAATAGAGCGATAAATTACTTTTGAAGTTGCACTTGGAGTTCTAGATAAATATAAGACTTTGATAAGTGAGTTAGTTAGAGATTTAGCTTTAGCATTACATATATAATGTACAGCTTATAATTGTTTAACAAAGCATACATAACTAGCCTGACAGAGGGTTAATATAAAAAAAAAATTACTTATTTAAATAATTAGTTTAATAAAAAAATTAACAATTTAACTAAAAAGATTTTAAAATTTTAACAATAGAATAAAAAGATCTTAAATTAAACAAAATACTTAATGTTATTAAGATAATATAGTAAAATAATATATTAGAAAATTATATTTGATAATTAATTAAATAAAAAAATAAAAAATTACTAATACTTTTATAAATATGATAACATAAAATAATAACAAGTATAAAAAACTCTTTCTCACATAATTTTAAAAAACTTTTTCCCACATAATCTGAAAAATCTCAAAATTATTATTTTAGAAAATCCAAAAAAATTTCAGTCTTGAAGAAAAAACCAAAGGAACTTGGAAGTTTCTTTCCCAAGGAACCCAACCACCAGTATGAATACATCCTTCTTAATGTTCTCATCACGAATATTAAAAAAAAACTAGCAATAATTTATTACAAAAATACAAAAACAAACAAACTTTTTGTCACTAACCCATTCACATCCCATCTTCTTTCAAATCTCGGCAACTGCCCACCCATCTGGCTCACACCTATCAGAAGTTCAGAGAATGAACAAGCCGAGTTCAAAGTAATAGCAGCCACATTCAAAACAGTTCAAAGAAACAGATTCTCAAGCCTCCGCACAAATATCAATATCTCTACCCTTGAACCCATGACCATAACCGCTCTTAACACATTTCTGGACTTTCAACAAACCTTCCAACTAACAGATAAGGATTATAAACTAGTCATAAAAGAAGTCATGATCAAAAAACTGAGTTATAGCCTTCACATCTCTTGGAGCAAACTTGATATAATAACAGATGAAAATTTCAATACTTTTCTCTTGAAACAAAAAACCCAAAACCTCATATCCACTTCAAATACACTTGTCCTAATTGAGGAAATTATTTGGAACAATTATATGCAAATAGATACAAACCAACCTACCCCCTTGTTAGCCTATATGCAGCACACACATGTCAACCAGTCCAATCTGCCCAATAGAAGTAAAGATAAAGACACCGATCAACAATACATAAACTAACCACAAGTAGTGACAAATAATGCTACAACAAACCAATCAGAAAGGCCCCCAAAGAATTTTACAACTTTGTGTGCTGATCAAACCAACAATGAATCAGACATTAGACTTGCTAATCCCTGAAAAATCAAAAAGCACTCCTGAAAATTTGCCAAGGACTTGACACCTTCACATGCGAACCAGAGGTAATAGTTAATTTCTTTCTAACTATCAAACAAGAAGCTCCTATCAGAGTCCCTGAAAACCTAAAGGCAATATTCACCAAAATAGAGCTTAGGGACAGGGCCTTCTTCCACATATTCATACAGACAGAACTAATCAAAGGCAAACATCAGTTACAATATGAAGAAATCAAAAAACAATACCATAATAACTATTGCAATAAACATAACATTACCTTTATTACTAGAGCAACAAAACACAAAATCAGAAACATCATTAACAAGGCTTTATTCATAGCCTACCTTAAAACCCGGGATTTGGTAGATCTAAAATACTGGCAGGTCGCAATATTACTCGAGTATAGATTCAACTATTTCATGAACCCATTATCTTCGAAAGTTAACTACCACAATATTCTCAAACACAGTGAAGAAATGATCAAAAATAAATTACCTGAACTTCCTACCTCACCTGACCTCATTCATACAAATATAAAAATCAAACTATCCCATCCTATCCTCATCTCATCAACATGACTTTTAGTGCAAACAGCCAAAAGCCTATGAATATACTATAACTTTGATGTTCTTCTGAAAACATATTTCAAGAAAAAACTTGAGCTTCCATATGAGCCTGAAAACCTCATTCCAGAAGTCAAGAACCTCTTCCCATTAAAACACAGAGCCCAACTAAAAGATCTAAAAGCATTGGTAACAGAATTCAGGAACTTTTATTATGTTTCAGAAAAACTTTCAGAATCATATTTCTACTTTCCTCCCTCCAAACAATAGCTTCCAGCCTCATACACTGAATTACCTACAGAACTTGTCATACACTTCCCAATAGATAATAACTCAATAGCCAAAAGAGATGCCACATAATTACTACGAGAACACAACTTTGCAGTTAGAGCCCTACCTTTTGACTATATTAAAACAAGACAAGCTCTTTCTATATCACATCAAATCAACAAGGATTTTAATGTCACATTCCCAATTTAGGAGCAGAGCGAGGTAAACCCACTTCTGGAATTACTAAGTACAAGATTCAGATTCCAGCTCCCACTAGGACTTGAATGGATAGCCACCAATCTAACTCAAATAAAGAAATCTTCCCTATCAGCATCATTAGAGCTCATCAAGAAAAATCTCAATATCTCGAAGGAAGACTTACACAAAGAGTCACCCAAATTTAAGAAAACACTAAACAAGATTAAGATGACATACCATGGACAAATACTATGAGAGTGGATTTAACCAGTACTACCTAACTTTTCTTCCCTTGAAGAAGCAATCTCTTTTCTTAAAAACAACCTAATTAACATTACTCTTCCTATTATAGAAGATGAATCCCTACCGAAACATACCAATGAACTTAGCAACTACTTTTATTTCACCAAACTGCCAGATGACTTTATCAACGAACCAGAGCTACCTGATCCAGAGTTAGCTCTCCTTCCCACCCTGTTTTAATGAACATTAGTAGTAGCAATAACAGTCACTCCTTTAGTCCTAATAATAATAACTCAATATCACAACATCAAATCTGTAACCTTCTCACCTTAACCACAATCAACATGCAAAGTCTAAATCAACAGGGAAAACTACAATGCTTTATAGACTCTTAATCTAATGCAAGAGACATAATAATATGCACTGAAATAAAACACACAAATTATTGTTCCCTTCCCAAAAAAATCAACAACTATACTATAATCTCAAGCCAACCCAACAACACCCCAAGCAATATCACATGTATCCTTATCTCTAACAAAATAACGAATCACATTTTCAAGACATTCATATAAAATGAATATTGATGTGCAACACAATTCAAATTTAAACTGAAAATAGAGATAACAATAATTGCTCTATATTTCCCACACGATAATCAATCCAGAAACAAGGCAATTTCATTACTCCATGAATTCATCTTCAACAACAAAACTGAAATGATTATAGCTGGAGACTTCAACACTTTCCCAAAAACAATACCATCAATAAACACACCCACAAACAACAAAAAAAAGAAAAATTTATAATCATCTTCACAACTTAATTGACACAGTGAAGGCTTTTGATAAGGAACATGAATACATACATCTTACCTCAACAAGTGCCTCAAGAATTGATCAAGTTTAGCTCACTCCAAACCTGGCAAGTAAAATTCTAAGTTACAACGTATCTGATCCAGCATCTATAGCTTCTGACCACAAACAGATCAAAATAATATTTGACTGGTTTGAATACAAACCATAGAGAATAAAATTTACAACAAGGGCATATTAATTCAACAAAGCAACACTTGAACAACTGACATCATTTAAAGAATATATCACTCTACAACTTGATCACCTCCTCACTTCCTCATGGTCTACATTTGAAAATATAATTATCCAAGCCCTCAACAAAAACATACCTATCAGAAAATTACAGATTTCAACAAAAAACAAAAGAAATCTTTTTCCAGAAATCAATGAAGCCATAAAATATATCAAGGTAGCTCTCAAGAAAAGCAGATCCAATATATCATCCATTACTTTACACAAAAAAGCTGAAGAGTTTCACCAATGAGTATCACAATCTCCTTCCAACTCAAGGTCACTCAAAAAAACACTTTGAATTCTTATTATAGAAAAACAAAAAAAGACAGTATCTTTAATAACTAATGACATTCAAAAAAGAGTTAAGAAAAATTTTGCAAACTTTTGAAATAGATCCAAACATTACATCAAAATAACCTTTAATGATATCAAATCATCTCTCGACCTCTCAATCCTAACTGATGGACAACAATTGCAAGATGACCCTGAAGCCCTGGCTAACATCATCACAAATCACTTCAAAAAACTGCTTATACCCAAAGAATTCATAATCAATGAAACATGGCAACAAGACTATACATCAAAATAGCAACTAAGAGAGTAAATTTATTGAGACTTTCTCAACACTATCACCCTACAGGACTTAGAAGATTCGATAAATTCATTTTCATCAAACAAAGCCCCAGACCCCAGCAAGGTTTCCTATGAAGCATGGAAACATATAGGAACCTCAGCTCTCAGTGCACTAAAAGAGCTCTTTAATAAAATATTAAGAAATGAAAATCCCCTTAGAGTATGGAAACAATTTATCATTACACTTCTATCAAAAAAACTTATCTGGTTTCACAATTTAAATGATACCAAACTTATAGAAAAATCTTTACCAAAATCTTCAACAAATGATTATTATCAATAATAGCTGAGTTTGACATTCTATTATCATCCAATTTTGCTGGTACAAAAGATCAAAGTACCCTCGAATTACTAGCCATTATCAGGTCACTCATCAGCACCTATACAAACCATGACAAAAAATACTGGCTAGCCTCTTTCGATATCTCAAAGGCATATGATTCAGTCAACCTCAAGAGCCTTGAGTCTGCCATGAAGAGAATAAAACTACCTACAAAATTCACCAACATTATCATTAAACTATTAATGAACTGGTCATTTCAGTTTATCTTCTATTACAACCTGACCCACCCCATATCAGTCTCATAAGAACTGGATCAAGAAGAAACTATAGCACCTTTGTTATGGGTCATTTTTTAAGATCCAGTTATCTCGAAGATATAAAAGATCCTACCACACAATAACAACATCTTCACTTACATTAATGATGTCACAATTTTCATACAAATATTAGTAACCCTACAGAAAGCAACTGACATATTCACATTATTCCTTAAAATAAACCACATAACCTGCAATAAAGCAAAAACTGATCTAATAACAAACCATTCCTGGAAAAGCTACAAATGCAAACAAACCCTAAAAGTAGAGGACACAGAAATTACTTCCAAACCATTCAAACAAGATATCAAATATTTATGAATCTACTTATCTGGTCAGTCCCCAGACCTGTCAACAAAACGAAGGCTCCTAAAGAAATCCAATGAATTTATCAAAAGCATTGCTAGCCAGAAAATGTGAAATGGTTTCATCACAAAGCAAGTTTCACAATGGGTTATCCCAGCTCAGATTGACTATGCTCTTCAAGTCATGCCTCTAAGAAAACACAATATTAATACACTTCAAACATCATTCATCAAAGCAATAAAAAAGAAATTGAGTATAGAACATACCCTATCAAATAGAGCCTACTTCTCACAAGCTGGCATTAATTCAATAGCCCTCAAGGACCGGAAGACAATTACACTGGTCAAATTACTAGCCACCATTCTAGTGAACAAGAAAACCACCCCCTTCATTCAACAAGAAATCTTATCAATCCAAATAAGCAGTGCAATCTGGCTATGTCCGATCTACCATCCCCAACATTTCGAACAATCCTGAATTACAGAAGTAACCCACATTGCAGCAGACTACAAAATAAACATTGGTCCAAATCTATGTCCCTTTTCACACAAGAATGCATGGCTATTCATAGGCCTTCACACCAAAATAAACAAGACAACAGCTCTATACTTATCAAGACACAATATTAAAATAGTCAGACAGATCACACAATACAACAAATCCAGCATAAATTCATGGGATGAACTCCATACAAAAATAGAATGAGTCACTCCTGGTTATATCCCCAGTTAGTACACTGACCTCAAAGAAAACTTCCCTACAATAACTGGTAACACATTACCTCTCCTTAATCCAAAACCTCTTTTTTGGACTTTTAAAAACACAAACTACACAGAATTCATAAAAACAAGAAAGAATTACAATAATAAAGAAATAATTAGAGGACAACATTATATTGTAGACAAAAACACAAATCACCTAAATCAATGCCAATGTCAAACTCAACCTTGTATCAAAAGCAAACCAATTGAAATAGCAAAATCAATGTGGCATAAGAAAAACAACAACCTATTTTACCTTCTTAACAATCTAAATAAAGTTGACATACAACTTATTCCCAAACCTATCAGCAATGAAATAGTTCTAATTCAACCACGGCCAACAACTTCCCGAGCTAATGTTCCCATTAGTATAGTAGTGACTCAAAGAAACAATGAAATTGAAGTAAAGAACAACAATAGCTTTCAATTATTTTCTCATATTTCTAGTTCCCATCACGAATTATGGACTATTTTAAACAATATAATAGAAAATGCTACGCCTTATACTAATATAAAGTGCTTCATATCCAAACTCCCAAACACTAAGCTCCCATTATATATCAATAAGAAAATCAAGGTTCAACATAGCCACATAATCGAAAGATGTCTAAATCTAGCAAAAACTAAAAAAATCAATCTAACATACATTAAAATCGAAGGCAAGCCCACTCCATCGACCATTTCAATATATACAAGTCTACCTCTCTACAAACCAACACAATTCTCTACTTCACCACTTATTAATAACAAAATTGGACTGAGTATTACACACTGGATAAAATTTATTAATTCATATACCAAACTTTTCTCAATAATCTTAAGTAACAACTGCATATACAAACCCAACAACATCTCTGAATTCTTATGACTAAAACAAGCCAACAAAAGCTACTGGAAAATGGATAAATACAACTATAGAGCCTTAACCACCTTCAAAACAAAGCTATTATTTAACTAATTACCCACAAGAGACAAACTTTACAAGAGATATCTCACACTATACACAGATTCCAGGTGCCCCAGATGTGATCACATAAACAAAAATCAGCTTTATATCTTCAATTGTATTGAAAGTAGAGAAACAATAAAAAAAAAACTATCCAAACTTAACAAAATTCTAAAAA
This sequence comes from Acaulospora colombiana, assembly GCA_910592055.1. Lineage (NCBI taxonomy): Eukaryota > Fungi > Glomeromycota > Glomeromycetes > Diversisporales > Acaulosporaceae > Acaulospora > Acaulospora colombiana. Next base: position 2,597 of record CAJVPT010001777.1, on the reverse strand, counting down.
AACAAAATAGAAACTATATACAAGCCAACTCAATAACAACATTATCTGAATTAATCAAAGAAGATATTCTACTTAACATCACTATAGGAGAGCCCAACCAATATCTAGAGTCACTATCCAGTGAAAAACTATAAATTCAATTGATGAATGCATAATTAAAAGTCCTTTATAAAATTTGGAAACAAAGATCTGCCATAGCTAATACCTTACCTATCAGCGGAATCAAATGGAACAAGACAAAAGTGACCAACAAACCTGACCAAGGTGGAAATAAAATAAACAGCAACAATATCTCAAAAATAATTATTGAATCATCAAATTTACTAAACAACTCTATACAAAAATCTTTATTTCTTCCCTCAATAATAACATCATTTTTGAATGAATATTAGTCATTCGACCCTATTCTGGTGAACCTGGATACTGTCCAGTAGTGTGGTATAATAGGAAAATTGCAATAGGTTATAGTTAATTTACCAATGTAAAGACTATTAATGTTATGTTTAAGAATTAATTTTCTAATAAAAACCCGCATTTAATGCTCATTTGCAATTAAAAAAAAAAAAAAAAAAAAAAAAAAAAAATTGTTGAAATATTTGGATGAATATTCAAAATCAACTCAAGCATTTCAGCTGATTTGTAAATGATATTGTGATAATTTATATTATTATAATATGACATCACCCAAATTGGACATACAGTTTAAAAGAAATTTCAGAATGTGAATAAGAAAAAGAGACAAAAAAGATAGTTAAATCCAAAAGACAAAAAATTACTAAATATTAGAAATCATTAATATATTTAGAGAGTGAAAAACAAATTAGTGAAAGTGCATGAATAGATAAAATTCAGGATAGTTAAGTTGAAAGAAAAAAGTAAAAAATTTTGAAAAACATTTGATAAAATAAAATCAATTGATATAATTGCTTTCAAATTTTTAAGTTTACTTACTATATTTTTATTATGAATTTCAAATTCATCAGTTTTTAAATCTTTAATTATACAATTAAAAATTATAAAATTTATACTATATATTATATATTAATACTTATTCTATTTTTCATATTTTTTTAAAAAATTTTTTATAAATAATTTTAAAGGTTTTATATAATTAAATATTTTTATTTTTTTTTGTAATTTGTAGTAACAACCAATTAAAATCCTTCAAAAATAAAAATTTAAAAAAAACTTTAAAAATTATAAATATAAATTTTTTTAAAAAACATAAGAAATAAATCACATATTAAAATATAATATACAGTATATAATTTTTATAATTTTTAACTTATAATTAAAAATTTAAAAATTGATAAAGTTAAAATTTATAATTAAAATATAATAAGTAGTAGACTCAAACTTTTGAAAGCAACTATATATTAAAGTAACTTTAAATCTAAGAAAATTATTTAATGTTTTTTTCAGAAATTCTTTTCTTTCTAGCTTAATATTTTTAGCATTTCATAATTAGTTTATAATCTTTTTGAAACTTTATTATTTAAAATATAAAATAAATAAATATATTTACAGTATTTATTTATATTAAATTTATTAAAAATAGAATAAAAAGTTTTATTTCGAACTATACATATATACGTACTGTATATTATAAAAAACTTATAGACTTTTAAATTGTTAAAATTGAAATTTATAATAAATAAAATAATTTTACATAAAGCATTCATTAAAAACAGATTATCTCACGTCAACCCGACACACGATTCAATTTCGATTAAGAAAAATAACTTTTTCAGCCCTCGGGATATATTTATTTCTATAAAGTGGTTGAAATACAACGAATTTTTGCGAGATAATAAAAATCGTATGATTACGAATGCAATGTATAAATCAGGTGTTATGCCTATCATTCACATCACGCAACAACTTGTGATGCAAGCACATAACACGCGTTCGAGGGAGTATTAGCACCGTTGAAAACTATTTAACAGACGTATTTTTCACCGCTGATTTAATTGTACTTGTGTTAAAAAAAAAACAAATCAACCCATATCACATAAAGAATAATGGCTGCCGCATCTATTTCAAGAAGTTTTACGAGGAATTGGTATAGAGCTGAAATTGTTCCTCTGTGTACCATAGTTGTATGTATTCTTGATAACTTTTACATAAAAGATCATTAAAAAATCATCGATATTCATGTCTTTACGAATAATTAGGGTGGGGCTGTTACAGGTGCTTGCTGGATTCTCGGTCGGAGCGCAAAAGCACCTGATGTGGTATGGGATAAGTAAGTATGATCAATTATTTCATCAATTTTCCTCTAATTCGACTGTAATACAATTTTTCATCTTAAAATAGACAAAATAACCCAACCCCATGGAACGACGTCAAAGAAGGTACCCAGGTGAAGCTAATAACTGTCAACCAAAAATTCGACAAGAAGTAAGTTTAATTTATATTTTTTATCCTTTTGTTAATATATTTGCTACATTAATACTCATTCTTTACAAATTTCATTGTTACGACAAATAGATATACCCGTGAAAGACTTTAATTGGGAAAAATATTTACCTCCAAGGGTGGTTTTTTGCATTTCAAGTGTCTCATTATAATATTACCAAAATCACAATTATATTTAT
>CAJVPT010001776.1:0-19929 GCA_910592055.1 Acaulospora colombiana | reverse complement strand
GCTAGTTGCACTTTTACGAAGGTCAGCCTACAAGTATTAGTTCAGGGTTTCCCACTGGAGGCAACTTTATAGACTTGCCAGATAAAAGCTCTTGATTTTTGTTCCCCCCCTTCAATAGATTTACTTACCATTAGCTTTGGTTTGTTACTGTTTCTTTGAGACATGCATCGTATTACCTATACCAGTGTTTTAAAATAAATATAAGGTACAGTAACAATGAAATACCATATGCCTTATACTCACTTGATTATAAATATGATAGGAACAGTGTATCAGTGTAAAGATATAGTTGATAATTAAGGTGCCAGGTTATTTAGTCGATAAAAGATACTTGTTAAAGTAGCCAAAAGGTGTCAGTTTATTTAATCGAAAAAGAAAAAACTAAGTATATAGCTGTAGCAAAAACAAAGGCAGTTAATGTAACAGCTGTAAAACATTAGCAAGCGATAAAAATATATCTTCGATTGTAGTTATGTGATGGCAGGCAGCTTATATATTTAAATGAAATCGATCATTTAGCCAAGATATAAAGAGGTGTATATATATTCTTGAAAACTAGCAAAAAACAGGAAAAAAACATTTGCAGGTAAAAAAAAAATTCCTAAGCAAAATACCTGGCAGTAGGGATAGTAAAGTGATAAAAGTAAAAGGATGCAAAATAAAAAATTGACAAAAAAATTGCAAAAAGTTTTTTTTATTTAATATCCAATCATGTTTCTCAATCGATTTTTAATAATTACTATTGTAGATCTTATATATCCATCCAACAAAAATACGATTTTCCTCCCAAAGTCACATGTTAATCTCCAAAACGTGACTAAGAAACTATATGTATTTTGATCCGAAGAACATATTTTCTTATTTATCAAAAACGATTATCAACTTGAATTTCTTGTTAAACATCTATTTTGACCTCTGGCTGTGAAATACTAATGATGATCCCTTTTCGGAGCCATGTGTCACGTGACATGAGCACCGATCCCGTAGTCCTGGAGACATGCAATACAAACAGTTCTACAAATATTATAATTATTTATTATTAGTATGAATTAATGATACTAATAGAGTTTCCATAGTTAGTAATGCTCTTAACAAACTTGGCAAACTTAACAAATATACTATTTATTGTGGTTATAGGTTTTAAATATATAATTGATAGCATATAGTTATAATAGTTTAATATCAAATATTGCTATATTTAGTAGTAGCTAAAACAGTATTTATAGGCATTCAAAAACCTTGGGATGTTAGTATCAAAACATGTATCCAAATCATCAATAATATTTTATAAATAAAATATTTGTTCTTGTTCTCATACAATTATAAATATCCTCTTGCCTCTTTCTTAACCCTTTTCTCTTTTCTTGACTTCTCTATTAATAAAAGTATTGTTGAGAGATCTTTACTTTTATTTCCTTTAGGAACTATAGCATATCCATGTTAGTGAAGGATTCTAACTCTATGTTTCCCTGCTTTAGTTCTCAGCCATCTACTTAATTTAGGAGAGAAGGAATTGAGCAAGTTGACACTATCTACCCAAACAATTATAGTAACTTGTATCACTTGATCTACATTAATATTATATTGGATACTATAGTAGCATTATTAATAAAAGCTGCAATATATAGATTGTTTGCTTCATTAAAATTTTTTTTTTATTTTAAAAAAGTTTAAACAATAAATATCGACCTGACAATATATTAAACAATATATCAAAAAATAAAATAAAATTTAAAATGAATCACTAGCATTCTTTGCCAAAGGCCCTTTTCACCATGACCTTAAGCTAGGGATCGTAATTTTTATCTAAAACCAATGATCTGCAGATTTGATCCGAACAGATCAGATCGAATTGGATCAGATTTCAAAATTTGAAATTTGTATCAGATTCAAATACAAACAGATCAAAAAATTTAAAATCTGATCTGATCTGTTCGGATCAAATCCGCGGATTATTCGGTTTCAGATAAAAATTGCAATCTCTATCTATATGATAACAATCTATTTACAAGAAACAAGACCATTAAATACTGCACAACATCCAAAATACAAAGGATTGATCTAAAAGGAACATTTTTCAAACAATGGCAAGCCTTTTGAGAAAGCTTGAACTATAAACTCAAAACTTCCTTGAAGCCTATGCCCAATAAGAAACCTGATAAAGATAAAAGTGAGCTACTAGCAAATAAAATATGGAAAATCTTTGAAGATCTAATTTGTAGGGCAGTTTTTAATAAATTAGAAACCAAAAGACTAGTATCAAATAAAGAGAAATGATACAAATACAGTTCAGAATTTATGCAATACAGAAGAGCTCTTCAATTAAAAACAGTCTTTAAGAAAACAGAGGCATCAAAAGAAATAACAAAGGTGCAAGAGCTCATGTGGCTATTGAAAAACATAATGCTATCCATAATCCACATTATCAGATAGAAAACTATTGTATTCAATACAGCATTTCCAATATTCCCTAGATACCTTTGAAAAAAGATATTCAAGATGCAATAGAAAGACTCAAGTTTATAAGTCAAAACTTAGAAGCCAAAAAAGTAAGAGAGGAGATCAAATCAGCTTTGGAACTAAGATGTGATAATCTCAAACACAATCAAAAGAAGATGGTAAACTCGCTAACAAATAAAGAAAGAAGCAAAATAGTACTTGACCAGGTTAAAGTCAAGCAAGATGGTATTAAGAGATCTTTAAAAAGTGAGACGCCAACTTTGCCAATCTTATTGAAGAGTAGAAAAAAAAATATGATCCCAAGTAGTACATCCAAGATACATGGTATGACAATCTTCTAGAACCAATCATACATGAAGAATTGGAAGAAACTTTCTGAGTGCTTTCAAATAACAGCCCTAGGAAAATCCCAGATTAATTATAAAATGCTAAAGAAATTGAGTCAAGAAAAAAAAGAATATCTGCAAAGATGCTGAATACCTTCTTAAGATAGGAAGTCACACCTATATGTTGGAAATAAAGTCATATATACCCAATAGCTAAACCAAAACCATAGAGATGTAAATCGGCAAATACAAGACCAATCATATTATTGGAAGTTACCAGAAAGTGCTTTACCAAAATTCTACCCACCAGAATAGAAAATATTTACAAGATTAACAATATTCTTAGGAATTCTAACTATACAGGATTGTCAAGAGAGAGCATACCAGAACCTATTCAAATTCTCAATAACATCTGTGAAGATGGAAGAGAAAATAAAAAAAAGCTATAGATATTCTTTCAAGACACAGTCAAAGCATATAATACTATTAGTCTGGAAATGCTAACCAAAGCAATGGAAAAGATCAAAGCACCCAAAGGTTTTATCAAGATTATGATGAGCCTGTTTCAAAATAGGAAGTTCAAAGTAATATTTGAGAATGAGCTCGCAGAATCAATAAAGGCAGAAGATGGAATAGACTAAGAAGAAACTATCTATCACTGATATGGAGAATTTTCTATAATCCTTTTCTATGCAAAATCTAAGAAGACATAGAACAGGGATACAAAATAGAAGTCTTATAGAACCTTAATCTAAATGATATCACCACTAAAAAGCTAGAATCAAGACATGCAGCCATAGCTTTTATGGATAATACCACATGGATAGCAAGGTTCAAAAAAGATGTGAAAAAGATTCTAGAAACAGCAAAGATCTTTTACAAAGCAAAGAATTTCAGATCAATAGTAACGAGTCAGTTTTGATTACTATCAATAATTCTAATCACTATCTAGAAGAAGTTTATATAGGAATTAACAAAGAAGTGGTTAGAAAGTTAGATAGAAAAGAACAAGCAAGATTCCTAAGAATATAAATAGACAACTAGAAAACTGCAATCAAACTCAAAGAAAGGGTATTAAAAGAAATCAATACTGTTATGAGAGTTCTCAAAAACAAGAAATTGATCGATAAGCAAATTCTTTATATACTAAATAGAATATTGATTCCAAGAATAGAGTTTAGAATGCAGCATAGCATATTGTTCTAGAAAATATGCAATAACTTGACAGCAGCATATCATTAGCTCTTTAAAAATAAAGCAACCTTATGTAGATCCATCCCCAATAGTATGATTTGCCATCTGAAAATATACAATCTTAAAAGTATATAGATGTTCCAAAAAGAAAACCAAATAACCAGACTCTGTAATAGAATAAATAATCAGGGTTTAGCAGAGCTTACTACAATTATTAGGTTAAAACAAGCACAAATTAAGTACTGGGAACCCCACAATCTTCTTTTATGTAAATCTCTAAATCACTTTGATGATAAAAGAAATTTCATATTGCAAGTTCTAAAGTTAACTAAAAACTTGAGTCTAACTTTCAGAGCTGGAAGTGGAATAATATTTTCAAATAGATCAAAGGCAATAGTTCAATTCAAGAACACTTAATAAAGAAGAATATAGAAAGGCAATACCATCTTTGTGAAATAATAGATTAATGTTATAGACTAGCTGCTAAACCAAATTCTACAAAGTCAGAAAGTGGAGAATGATTCAACTTATCCAGCATACTAGCAAAGGCTCTATCCCAGAATGGTATAATATTCTACAAAGAACTATAACCAAATAAAGTATAGAAGACCTTACAACACTTTGGAAAAAGGGATGGGAAGAAAAGTGGCTACAAAATGCAAAAACCTGAACCTAGCAAAGATAAACGAAAGAAAACCTGGATAGTTGCCCAGAAATTAAATCAACAAATAGTATGGAGAAAACTGATTCAAGAGAATAGCCAAGGTACTGCAATAATTCATCATTTCAACTATCAAAAAACAGAAGATAGTCTAGAAACAGTTTTTACCAAATGCACAGGATGCTCACTAAACAATAGAAATAGAAACAAATGTAACATAGAAATAGAATCAGATTTGGTCTATACTATACCATTCTTAAACCATCAAAAAAATACTAGGTGAGCACAATCACTAAAAGTTTCTTGTTCTCTATTGAAACTAGATAGTAAGTATAATTATTAAGAATATAGTTCCAGAAACCCAAAATTTGACAAATGACCAAATTGAAAAAATGGAACAAATATTAATAAGAGATTGGAAACAAGAAATACTCCAAGACAATGTTAAGCAAGGAGTATACCAAGACTACCTACTTGAAATTATCCAGCACAATCAAGAATCACAGGAGAAGCTAATCTTTTACTCTGACGAATCCTTAATCGATCATGGAAATGAGAATATAAAAATATGTGCAGCATAAATACAAACAGAAGAAGCTGAAAAAGACAGTAAATTTCAAACAGGAGTCAAAAACTAGTTCTCATTCTCAAGGGCAGAACTGGTAGCACTGGTTACAATAGCTTTAGTAGCTCTGATAGACAGTATTATCGAGATATTCACAGATAGTCAAGTTTGCATCTCTAAATGGAAAAAGCTAGAAAAAGAAGATCTGAAGATGACACACAAAAGATGGCTAAAAGAAAAGAATTGGTTATTATGGGCACGAATGCTAGATCTTGTAAAGAAAAAACATATCCAACTAACTTTGACCAAGGTTAAAGCCCACTCTAATGATTCATGGAATGAAGAAGCCAACTGACTAGCTAAAGCGGTATTAAAGCTACCAGCAATAGAATAGAAGAGTCTCAAATCAAGCAAGATATCCACAAAAACTATGTAGCAAGAAGAAATGGTAGACAGTCCAATATAACAGTTTATCAAATAAATTAATAAAAGATCAATGGCTCTATTATGGACACAGCAACATAAAACAGAAACAAAATGGTATTACCAAGTTTACAAGCATCAAACCTACTCATAGGATCTGATATGGGATAGGTTAAAAGATGAAAATACATAGAATATCTTCTTCAAAAGCTCACAGAGAAAAAGTTTTCTGGTTAAATTAACTAATGATGAACTACCTACCTTAAGCAAGCTAGTAATAAAAAGATCAGACCTATATAAGTAAGCAAGATGTATAGCATACAATTAGTATCAAGAGACAATAGAACACTTATTAGAATGTTCTAATCATAAAATTGAGATCTTAGTAACATGGAAAGAAGAATCTGAGACTTTTCTTAAAGAATTTGACAAGTTGTATCAAGAACATAAGAAGGAAGCAGATAAAAAAATGGTATAACTAGCAGTTAACTATAGAAGAGAAAAAGATGAATTAGATAAATAGGCCTTCAGACTAATAGAATTAGCCTTGCAAACTGGTTCAAGCACTCTTAACTTTTGTACAGAATTAGTAGAAAGCAATACAATCGAAGAAGCTGCTAATCTAAATTGTTATGGAAAGAAGCTAGGAACAATGGCAAAAAAATAGATTCTAAAAGTATAAAAGAAGGTTTGCAACCAGATCTGAAAACAAGTCTGGAATATATGATGTAAAAAAATCATTGAATGGGAACAAGAACAAAAAATTAATAGAAGAGCTAAGTATAAAAAGACCCAGGAAGCAAGAAGGCAAGATTCGCAAGATAATCCTGGTTATAAAAGTACAAGGCAAAGAAAAGAAGTGAAAGAGAGTGAAAACAATAACCTTGTAGAAATTGTAAAAAACAGGATTAGATATGTGATGAAGTGGTTGGGTTTTGATTCTTGTCAGAACATCATACAGTGATTCGCAGTAGTGACCTGTGAGTGATGATGTTAGAAGTTGAAAGGGTTTTCACCTGAACTATTAACGAAGCGATAAATCACTCCTGAAGTTGCACTTAAAGTCCTAGATAAATATAAGACTTTGACGAGTAAGATAGTTAGAGATTTAGTTTTAGTATTACATATATAATGTACAGCTTACAATTGTTTAATAAAGTACATATAACTAGCCTGACAGAGGATTAAAAAAAAAAAAAAACAGATAATTTTATAATCATTTTTTTATAATAAATCTATAGTTATAATGATCATTCACTTTTATGATGATAAACCTGATTATAATCTCTTAGACAACTCATGACTTGTTGTCAGAAAAAGCCCTACTACACCACTTATCTATATTTGTATTACCCTTCTATGACTCTTATTTTTACAGACACTAGGTCTATAATATAGAACCCCTTTTATATCTTATTCCACTGAATATTCCTTTTACATTACTTATTATAGTATGCCTACAGAATACTCACATATGTCATTTCATTCTACAGGTAATCCTTTTTACATAACCTATTACAGCCTACCTATAGAATGACTATGTGGAGTCTTGAACAGATATTGGTTTTTTGGTAGAGACCCTTTTTTAACTAACTTGTCTAGGCTCCACTAGTCTTCTCTTTTTATAGAATTGTACAGATCTTTGACCTATCTGCAGGAGCTTGATAGAACCTGTCTTGTGACGAGGTGGCTTCAACACTAAAACCGGCTGAAGCATCTTGAGATCTTTTTGATATCCCATGATTGGATGGGATCTTGGCCAGAAATGATAGTGATTATCATTATGGGGTGGATGTGATCTTTCTGTATCACCTAGACTTAGGTGGTACTGCCTTGCAATAGTATTGAACTCAGAAGTAGTACTTGGTGATCTGGAAGTACTATTACTGTACTATTGACTCACAAGTCTGGCAATTGAGTATATTATGATATCAAGTCAGAAATTAAAACAATATATATTTACCGACAATAATTAGAATATATTCAGACAGGTTGTAGAATTGCTCAGATAGTTTAAAAAAACAACAAAAATAATTTCAGCTTCAAGTTATTCCATACTTTTCTCAATTATCTCTAGGTATAATACATTAATTGACCATTTAGAAGATATGTATAGTAAAAAAGAAGTCAATAAAACAATAAAAGAAGTAGCAACTGCTTGTTTAGAAAAATTTAAAGAGTACTATAACAATACTAATAAAGCAAGCTTATTAACAATTATTTTAGATTTGAAGTTTAAAATAGAATATTATGAAATGAATAAGTGAAAAGAAATAGTCAACGAAATTAAAGAAAGATAAGTATATTTTATATTTTATTAAATATGATAAAATAAATATTAAGTATATTGTAATTTTAAAGTTTTTTAGAAGCTTTTCAAAAATACAAAAAATGTGATATAGCAAATACTGTATCAGGCAATTACAAAGATATCCAAGGGACAGTTAGTTCGAAGCTGTTTAAGTAACATCATATAAAAAAATCAGATAAATTACAGTTATATTTTTTTCTTCCAAATGTGGATAATGAAATCGATATATTAGAGTAGTAAAAAATGTATAAACATCAATTTTCATGTTTGGCATTCATGGCATGTAATTATTTGACAATACTTGCAATGAGAATTCCATCAGAACAAGTTTTTTTGATAAGCAAAAATTTAATAACCAATAAAAGAAATTGACTATTAGGCAAAACAGTTAAAGCATGCATATGCTTAAAATTATGGTGGAAAGGTCCTTTGGCAAGAAATGTTGATAATTCATTTTAAATTTTAATTTTTTTGTTATATTGTTTAATGTATTGTCAAAATAATATTTATTGTTTAGACTTTTTCTAAGGTAAAAAAAAAATTTTAACAAAGCAAGCAACCTATATATTATAGCACTTATATAATAATGCTACTATAGTATTCAATATAATACTGATATAGACAATAGATGCAAGTTGCTGTAATTGTTTGGGTAGATAGTAATTGTTGGAAATCGATCAATGTAAGAGTGATCTATAGTAGAGAAACATGATCAAACAATAAATAAAAAAAAACTTTATTCAATTTTTTTGTTGATTTTTTATTTTGCTTTCTTTTACTTTTATAACTTTACTATCTTTACTACCAGGTATCTTACCTAGAAATTTTTTTTTACCTGTAAATGGTTTTTTTCTATTTCTTGCTAGTTTTCAAGAAAATATATATATCTATTTATATATTAGTTTGTTTTTTTTTTTAATGCAAATGAACAATACATGCTAGTTTTTATTAGAAAATTAATTCATAAACAATTACATAAATAGTCTTTACAAGGTTAACTACCGAGTAAGTTAACTAATGCCTATTGCATTAGTAGTCCCTTACAAACTCTAAAAACTCACATAAAGAAAAAGAAAAATGGTAGATGGTATCTAGTTACTAGTTTACTGTCGACCGGTAAGGGTGCTCACTGGAATAGGTGGTGATGTGTATGGTGGTATGATTAGGGAATTCAGGTTTTTGTTGTGCTGGACCTGGAAACCAGTTTGAGTCGGGGTATAGGCCATGGATCTTTCCTTACTAGAGACCTTGAATCTAATAAGGTATAATCAACTTGCACTGATCCTTTGGAGGAGGTAAACTGACCACAGTTTTTAATGGAGTTTTGGAAGACAGTTAAAACAAAAAAAGGTCCTATTGTCATTCCTCTTGAGTTAAATTATGGTGATGTTATCAAGTATTCAGAACAAGAGCTCTTGACTAGTTATTTACTCTCTGACCAATATTAAATGGCAGTCTAGGCCCTCAGCAAGTAGAACCCTACTTTTGATGCTACTGACTAATGTTCTTGCCATTGCACCTCTTCTTCATTCAGACAACTTCATAAATGGCTAGTGATTATAGAGAGATGTGCCTAAAATTTTTGAAAGTGTAGCCACCCTTACTACAAATTCATCTCTCAATTGTAAGAGATTTTGTTTTGATCTTTTTCATAAGTTAAGTCCACTAACTTAACCAGAGCAAATGCTTGATATACCATAGGATTGATGAAATAGTTTGGTAGAGAAAGGAGTGGAAAGCCTAGGAAGAAAACCTTGAGAAAGGAAAAGCTATCTATTAGCAGGAAGGGTAAAAGATGAGGGAATAAAAAAAAATAGGAAAAGAAAGAAAAGGTGAAGGAAGTTTAAGATATTAGGGAAAACTAAGAGGAATAAAGGTATTATTGTCTATGATGACTCAGGCATACACAAAGCCTTGCTCCAGAAGTATCCCCAATTCAAAAGATAGCTCCCTTTGTCTCAGACGTTTGTCATATGCAGAGTGCAGGTCTGCTCATGCTTCCCTAGATATAATACCTTCCATACATCAACAAGTCAGATAATAGAACCTCATGTAGTATTAGCACATCTCAAACTTTGTCTACTGCATAGTTGTTATTTGTACATATGGAGTAAAGAAGAGGAAAAGGGAAAAAGAGAAAAAGAAAACCTCCTAAAAAAGAAATTTTCATGAAGTAGGGGGAAGTGGCAAAGAGTTTTTTTTCCTCTTTATATATTAGCTAAACAATTGATTTTATTTAATATACAGTATATAGCTATCTGTTACCACATAGCTATAAATGAAGTTATATTTTTATCAATTGCTAATATTTTTACTACTGTTATATTAACTGCCTTTGCTTTTGCTACAACTATATACTCAGTTCTTTCTTTTTTCAACTAAATAAACCAATACCTTTTTCAACTACTTTAACTGACATCTTTTATCAACTAAATAATCTGATACCTTAATTATTGACCAGACCTTTATATTGATTCACTGTTTCCACCATATTTACAGTCAAGTAAGTACAAAGCATTTGATATTTTGTTGCTATTACATCTTATATTTATTTCAAAAATACTAATATAAGTAATCTGATATATATCTTAAAGAAACAATAACAGATCGAAACTAATAGTGAGTAAATTGATTGAAGGGAAGAACAAAAATCAAAGAGTCTTTTACCTAACAAGTCTATAAAGTTGCCTTCAATGGAAAACCCTGGACTAATACTTGTAGGCTGGCCTTCATAAAAGTGTAACTAGCTGTTATCAATAAAGTTCGATATTACCTCTAATGGGAAACCCTGGACTAATATATTAAATTTTGTTGATAAAATACTTGGTAAGCTTAAATCTGTTACATTGTTACTGCTGCCTCCAGTGAGAAATCTTGAACTAAAGCAGGGTTCTCAAAAATATTTAAGTAGGTATTTATATAGTTGAAAATTGAATTGTTGACAATTTAATTTGTAGCTAGGCTATTAATTCCCTGTTATACTAACAAGTTGTATATGTACAGTATATATATAGCTAATATCTGTTTTTAAATATATATAGAAATTTATACTGCTGTCTTGTATTTCCTTGTATCTTTAAAAAATGATAACTCTAAGGAGTATATTATCTGCTTGCAATATCTTTCTACTAAATTAACAAGTGTTTGCCTAGCTGTATCTAATCATAATATCAATACTTTTTCAAATATAAATATATTGAAGTATATGTACTTGTTGTATATATTTTATTAATGCTAATAAAAAAATAGAAAAATTGGTGGAGAGAATTTGTGAGGTTCCTGAAATTTTGCCATGTTGATAATGTAGAAACTGTAGCTACATTGAAAGCAAACATTGATAAATTAAAAAAAAATAAAACAAAATATATAAAAATTTTATAAGTTCAAATAGTTTTAATAATAAAAAACTTAGTTAAAACTTTTATATTTCAGATAAGAAAGAATCTGATGATATAAAAACATTTTACTTATGCCCAAGACATAAAAATAATATTTCTTGAGCCCCTGTCTAGATATAATGAAAAAAAATTAAAGGAAAGTGGGTATATGAAAAAGTAAATTTGCTGTCTTCACATGTACAAGCCATCAATACTACTTTTTGCCTATTGAATATAATAAAAAAAAATAAGAAAATTATAATTTATGACAAAGATTTAGACAAGGTGATGCTTGCTGTATATCATAATCAGATTGATCTAAAGTTTTAAATATCATGCAAGGTACAGTGATGGAAATGTTTCAACTACAAAGAAGGGTTGCCCAATCTGATGGTATATTGAAACTTAATCAAGGAGCATTGGTAGCTGCTGGGTATATAAAATTCATATATGTTTAATTTTATACTTAAGCAGTACTGACAACAAGTTTTAAATATCTGATGACAAGAGAATATAGAATTTTTTATACATATTTTAAATATACTGAAAGAGTTATGAAAAACAAGTCAACAATACCAGTATGAAGAAAAAGTTGTTACGATAAACAGTCTCCTGTTTAATTATGCAATGGATATTTTTTCTACTGATATGACTTCGAGTATATAGCAAAAAATTGTCAAGTATGAATTTCCAAGGTTAGATGGAAACAAATATGAAGCAATTGAAAAAGATATCTAAGTTTTTTATAATAAAAAGGAAATCAAACTTAACTATTTCTTAAGTTTCTATGAAGCATGTGTATTCTGGAGGTATAGCAAATTTGCTTATACTGATACAAATTTCCTGGACTATACAATTGCAGCCAGCTGCTTGAGAGGAATTCACTCTGAAAGTGATCTAGAATTTACTTGCCATGAAGGGAATTTCGATGGAGGCAACTTCTATATGGCTAAATAGGAAATAAAAGTAGAGATGATAGATATTTTTATAAAAATAATAAAAAAGTTTAAAATATAAAATACTAAGTTTTTATTTAAATTTTTATACAAGACAACACACTTTTTTGCTGGCCAAAACATGAGTTATATGGCATAACTGTTTTGTGAAGGAAGATATAACTAGTAGTTTATCATAAAACCTGGCAAAAAAAATAGTAATAGCAATTAAAAAATGAAAAGAAGGAATCGAAAAAGAAAAACATGAAGTATTGGCAAGAGCAATTGCAACAAGATCTTCCTACTTTACTAGTACTGAAAGAATTGATAAAAAAAATCAAGGCAGTAGCAGTACTGCAGAAAATTTAAATTATACAAATATATATTTTAATTTAGAAGAAAATGATTGTAAATAGTAATAAATTATAAATATTAAAAATGTAAACTATTAAATAAATGTTTATAAATAAAATTTAAAGATAGCAAGTAAATATTAGGTAGAAAAAAATGAATTAAAAAAAAAAATACAATTAAAAAAAAATATTAGAAACAGAATGAATATGAATTAAATAAAAATAAATCTGTTCAGATATAAATCGAATCAAATAAAAACTGATTCGATCAGATTCAGATCAGATTTACCTAAAATTCAATTTGATTTGATCTGTTGTGATCTCTATCTGTAGATAATGAAGTTAACAGTTGAAAGGGTCTTTACTTGAACTGCTAATAGAGTGATAAATCATTTTTGAAGTTGTACTTAGAGTTTTAATAATTCTTTAAAATATAGATGAGTAAGTTAAATAAAAATTTAACTTTAATAATACATTATCCAATATAAAGTATATATATGTTTAATAAAACACACATACCTAGCCTGACAGAGGGTTTAAAAAAAAATAGTTTAGTGCAAAAGTCTTTGAACTAATATTTTTTATTATAATTATAAATAATTATTGAATTTGAATAAAACTTTGATATTTTTATCATAAGAATATCATGATTATATATTTAAAGTTTTATTAATTATTAATAAATAATTTATTATAAAATATTAATTTGAAGTAAAAAAAATAGTATTATTTTATTGATGAATTTTATATATAAAATTTATATATAAAAAATAGTAAAAAATTATTTATAAAATCAAGAAAATTTTTTTAATTTATAAAAAAATAACAAAAAATTTCTCATTAAATGCAAATAATTTTTTTGTAATTAAACTATTTTAAAAATTCTTTAAAATTTTAAAAAATTTTGATTTTATTATAATATCTATATAAAATTTTAAAAATTGTTAACTATTTGATTTAATTTATAGTTAATAAAAAAATTTTTTGTTGATAAAAAAATTATAAAAGATTTATTTTATTAAATTATTTGTTTTTATTTAATAAATCTATTCATTAAAATAATTTCAATAAATTTTTTTCATTTATAATATACAATGAAAATTTGAATATTATAAAAAATTGATTTTTTATTTTCAAATTGAACATTTATAATTTTTTTAAAATTTTTTAAAAAAATTTTTTAAATAATCTTATTTTCTATATTTGAACAATATAAATATAAATTTTTATTTTATTTTATTTATTGATTATCAAATTATGAATAAAAATTACAAAACAATATTAATTCAAAGACTTTTGTATCAAACTATATATCATAATAATATAATAAACTCTTTCCACTGATTCTCTGATCACATACAAAAAAGATGTTTGCAAGAAGTTTTATACTTTCATTAAAACAACTTGAAACTTGTCTTCATGTATCTATTCTATCTTTTTTTACTTATATATAAACTTCTTTGAATAAAAACTTGGGTTTTTAGTGACCTAAAAAAACTCAAGTATGCACCTTCTCTATTAAGGGTAAGAAGGTTCTAAGAAGTAAAAGGATTGGCAAGTGGAGTATTACCTTACAAAACTAGAAATAATAAAAAATAGAGATTTTGTTAATAGGAAAAGACTTATTATCCACCTTCTCACATACTGTCATTATATTTTTTTAAAGTGTCTACTATTTTTCATAGTTTTCTTGGGGGATTTTGATTACCTTAATTTGACTCTGAATTTTTGATAACATAATGTCATCTGGTATCTGATTGGTTGATATTAAACATATTAGTAACTGAATATAAACAAGCTCCTACAAGTTACTTCATATGTTCAGATAATATTATTGATGATTGAAAGAGTTGATTGATATCCTGTGTTTACTTCATTTTTTTAATTAAATTAATTTATAGATAAGTTCCATGAAATCAATAAGATACAAGTAACAAGTCTCCAGATGGTAAAAAAACTGCTATTTGTTCAAGCTAAGATCTTTCTTCCTATCATCTCAATCAGGCAAAGTTCAATATTAAGGTTTCCTTTTTATTTCAGTTAAGTAATAAGATTAAATAGTCTCTAGTCTATACTAAATTTCAACCCTTTGATTACAGTTGAGAATATATTTTTCCAGAAATTATTGAAGATATCACAATTGACAAGGATCTCTATTATTTTTGAGACCTTCTCACTATTACAAAATAAAAAAATTATTGAAAAATCTGGCCTTTTAAATAATGAAAGATATATATTAGTAAAATTCCTTTAATTAAATATGATTGTTAAAAGATATTATAGTGAAACAACATGACCCAGTTTTTATTAGGTTACATAATAACCTGGGATCTATCATAAGTTACCTCTCTACTGCAGGTAAATAAAAAATCTCAGTTCAAAAAAAGTTGGGATCAAGTATATTCTAAAAATAAAGGCTTTCACTAGGTGATAAGTCTTCTCGGATGATACACAAGAAGGAAATCAAGATTAAGTATAGATAAGTTCATCAGATGGTCAAAAAAAGAAAAAATATTTCAATTGAGTATTTTTTATTAAAAAGAGGTCTTGAAAAGTAGATTTTTGAAAGAAGTTGGAAATATTTTTTTTTCAATTTTTACTTTTTTATTTTCTTATAGTCTATTTAGACATTTTTAGATATCCACCTTTCTCTTTTTTAAATCTATTCTTTTATAGTTTCTTGTATTTCAGAAGCTTGGTATAACATATAATAGTAACAACTTACTGACAATAATGTAGTAAACTAGGAGGGTTTTTATTCAAAGATATTGTGGAGTAAAATATTGTTCTTAAAACTGAACTTAGAGACTTTTATGCTTACAATGGATTAGTTAGTTTAGAATAATAGTTTAGCTGTAGTATATATCATGCTACTCGAATGAAAATGTGCTTATGTTTTCAATTGATTAATAAACTGACAATCTAGTCTGACTATGAGTACTCAAAAATATCATAATAATATAATTGTAGCTTAAAAAAATTGTTTGAAACTTTAATATAAACATTTGTATTAATTTTTTTTCTTTATTTTTATATTTATTACAAAATACTAAAATTTCTTATAAATATTTTCAAAATTATTACTAAGCATTACTTTCTATTTACATATTGCAAATGATATTCTTTCTGATAAAAGTAGTATGAACAGTTATAACAAATAAGAATCCGGTAGTATATTGTGAATATAAAAGAGCCCAAAACTATTAGATATATTTTTTACAATTGGTAAATTACCTTGCACAAAGATAAGTGTTGACTTTGTAAACAATTATACATTATACATGTTTATATGATCACTAATGTTCTTTGTTCTCTTATACTTTTAATTAAATGACATATGGTGAGAGGATCCCTTCCAAATTTGCATGGCATTCAAGAATTTGCCCTCGGTTTTAAATTCGAAGGTTATAACCGGGTGGCTAATGGTCGATCACGTGAAACAAACATTTTGACTTTAATATAGATTAATTAAGTAGAATATTCAACCCCTGAGTCCATATCAAATGGAGTAAGCGCTTAGGAGACAAAACACGGAGATTACAATTAGAGAGGAAAAAATGGTAATATTAATTCCATTAAAGGTGATGTATATATTCTTTATCAGTTACAGAAATGTTAAACAAAATGAACAGCTGGAAAAATAGCATGGTACGTAATCACGTACATATTGGTTTTATCAATATTGTGGCAGTGCATAGGATAGAAAATAGGCTTAGTTTAGAGCCGAAGAACGTTACATTGTAGTGTGGCGGCTAAACCACATGTGATATAATTTTTAATTGTCACGAGGAATACAACATAAAAATTCACTTCAAAATTTCACATCTCCACAAAACTCGATAGCACTCATGCTAATCCCCGAACCAAACTCTTCATGAATCTTCTTCCCCTGATCATTCCCACTGGCTCCCACCATCACATGCAACGGAACCAAATGCTCGTCAGTTGGATGAGCTTTCCTTAATAATGGATGGTTTATTAGCCCAATCGCTTTCTCTTCCCGTTCCTTGCCACTATACTTGGTTACATATTCTCCAGCATCTTTGTCAAAAGTTTCGGTGTAAAATTGTGTTTCACTAGCTCCAACGAATAAATCACGGAGATTGTGAACCAATGAACCAGAACCTATTAGTAAGACACCCTCGTCTCTGTAAAGAACGAAAGATAGAGATAATGAATATCATTAAGTAGACTAAAATAATTACTTATCAAATTATATTATTTCCTTCTGACGTGTAGTAGGTTACCTTAATGGAGCTAATGCTTGACCAACCTTTATATGATATTCATAAGACGCACGACTAGTAAGGGACACTTGAATAATAGGTATGTCTTTCGGTTCCGGAATCGCAACTTTCAAGGGCACCCATAGACCATGGTCGAAACCTCGTCTCGTATTAATTGTAGCTTGGAACTATGAATTATGTTTGGGAATCTATTTTGGTATACTTTTATAATTGAAATAAACGATGATTGAAAAAAAAAACTACCGGAGACAGTAAATTCACAATCCTTTCGGCCAACTTTGGCGATCCTTTGCCGTGATATTTTTGTCGATACAATTCTTCCGAAAACCCGCCGAAATCATAAATTATTGGAGTTTCACCTTCGAAGCATCCAACTGTATATGGGAAAATTGGTCAACGTATAGAAGTACTCTTCGTATATTGAGCCATTTTAAATACATACCATTAATACCTCCTGAAGTTTGCCAATGAGCTGATATGACCACAACAGCTTTTGGTTTAATCTCCTCTAAAATTCTGTTGCCCCATTTTTTAAAGAATTTATGAGCTTCTCCATCATAATCAATCACTAATGTTGGACCTGTTGAATGCAAAGCAAGGTCAGACAAAGAAATACGTCATCAAACCCTAAATGAATTATTCACCTCCGTGAGAAATATAGAAACAAGGCAATCTATTATAAGTCATTTTGTACGAAATATGAAATATTGAATGAATAAATGTTTGCATTCTTGTTCAAATGGTCTGTTTATATATATTAAAAAAAAAACTATATTTGTAATCCAAAAAATCTAATTATAAATATTATAAATCACAACTAATGCAATACTAGTTCATTGATTAATAACCGTTTTAATACATTAATAATATTTAACGTTTCGTATTATATATTTGTTAATTATTAAATTATAACTAG
Source organism: Acaulospora colombiana (assembly GCA_910592055.1). Taxonomy (NCBI): domain Eukaryota; kingdom Fungi; phylum Glomeromycota; class Glomeromycetes; order Diversisporales; family Acaulosporaceae; genus Acaulospora; species Acaulospora colombiana. Next base: position 2,161 of record CAJVPT010001776.1, on the reverse strand, counting down.
GTAATAGCTTATATTAATAAATTTGGAATATTATTTTTGTTCAACATAATATAAAAATCATTCTTATTAAACTATATGTATTTTATAAATACTTTATTTTATATTAACTAATAATTTTTATTTCTAATTTATTTTGTTATTTATAAAAACAATTAAATTATAACTTCGTATTATCTAAAAATTTTTGGATTAAATTAAAATTTTTTTATAATATATAAAAATATATTTTTTAACAAATATAATTTTTGTAAGGGCAACAAAATCAATTGAAGATTATTAATAGAAGATATATATTTTTTTAATTATAGAACTATTTTATAATATATTATTTATATTAACTATTTCCATACTAGTTGTTACAATAAATTTATTTTTTTTTTTATTTAACCCTTTATCAGGCTAGTTATGTGTGTTTTATTAAACAATTGTAAGCTATACATTATATATATATCACTAAAGCAAAATCTCTAACTCACTCATCAAAGTCTTATATTTATCTAGAACTCTAAGTGCAACTTCGGAAGTGATTTATCACTTCATTAGTAGTTTGGATAGAAATCTTTTTAACTTCTAATATCATTGCCACAGGACACTGCTACAGATCACTATATGAGATTCTGATGAGGATTAAAACTCAACCATTTCATTTCATATTTAATCCCATTTCTTATAATTTCTACAAGGTTTTTGTTTTAATTCTCATTCTCTTCTTCTTTTTGCCTTGTACTTTTGTGATTGGGATTATCTTGTGAATCTTGCCTTCTTACTTCCTGAACCTTCTTGTATTTTGCTCTTTTATCAATTTTTTATTCTTGTTCCCACTCAATGATCTTTTCATATCTCATATTCCATACTTGTTTCCGGATCTGGTTGTAAATCTTCTTTTGTACTTTTAGAATATATTTTTTTGCCATTGTTCTTAACATCTTTTTATGACAGTTTAGATTAGTAGCTTTTTTGATTGCATTACCTTCTACTAATTCTACACAAAAGTTAAAAGTGCTCAAATTAATTTGTGAGATTGATTCTATTAGTCTAAAGGCCTATTAATCTATTTCACCTTTTTCTCTTTTATTGTCAACTACTAGTTATATCATTTTTTATCTGCTTCTCTCTTACATTCTTGATACAACTTGTCAAATTTTTTAAGGAAAATCTTGGATTCTTTTTGCCATGCCGCTAGAATCTCAATATTATGACCAGAGCATTCTAATAAATGTTCTATTGTCTCTTAATGCTGGTTGTATACTATATATCTTGCTTGCTTGTATAAATTTAATCTTTTTATTATTAGTTTGCTTAAAGTAGATAGTTTATTATTGATCAATTTAACTAGAAAGCTTCTTCTCTGTGAGCTTTTGAAAGAGATATTCCATATATTTCTATTCTTTAATCTTTCACATATCAGATCCCATAAGTAGGTTTGATGCTTGTGAACTTAGTAATGCCATTTTATCTCTGTTTTATATTGTTGTGTCCATAATAGAGCTATTGATCTTTTATTAATTTGTTTAATGAACTGTTGTATTGAACTATCTACCATTTCTTCTTGCTATATAGTTTCTATAGATATCTTGCATAATTTGAGACTCTTTTATTCTATTGCTAGTAGCCTTAAAGCCTCTTTGACTAGTTGGTCTGCTTCTTTATTTCATGGATTATTAGAGTGGAATTTAATCTTAATCAATGTTAGTTGAATATGTTTTTTCTTTATAAGATCTAGTATTCTTATCCATAATGACCAATTCTTTTCTTTTAATTATTTTTTTTATCATCTTCGGATCTTTTTTCTCTAGCTTTTTTCATTTAGAGATGCAGACTTGACTGTTTGTGAAGATCTCAACTGTACTGTCTATTAGAGCTATTAAAGCTATTATAACTAGTGCCACCAGTTCTACCCTTGTGAATGAGGGTCAGTTTTTGACTCTTGTCTGAAATTTACTTTTTTTTCCAGCTCCTTCTGTTTGTATCCATACTGCATCCATTTTTGCATTTTCATTTCCATGGTCGATTAAGGATCTGTTGAAGTAGAAGGTCAACTTCTCCTGTAATCCTTGATTGTGTTAAAGAATTTCAAGTATGTGATCTTGATATACTCCTTGCTTAACATTGTCTCTGAGTATTTCTTGTTCCCAATCTCCTATTAATACTTGTTCCATTT
>CAJVPT010001775.1:0-19943 GCA_910592055.1 Acaulospora colombiana | reverse complement strand
TACCAACGGAGGTCCTTCAAACTGAAATCATGGACACAGGAACTATCAACCATAACTAAACTTTATACTTAAAAAAGAATTAAAGAAAACTTTGCAAACTTCTAGAACAGATCTAAATACTACATTAAAATAGTCTTCAATGATATCAAACTGCTCCTTGATCTCTCAATCCTTACTGATAAATAACAACTACAAAATGATCCTAAAATTTTAACTGATATTATTACAAATCATTTCAAAAAGTTGCTCATATCTAAAAAATTTGAATTAATAAATCATGATAACAAGACTATATACCCAAACAACAAATAAAAGAAAAAATTTATTGAGACCTACTCAATACTATTATCATGCAAGATTTAGAAAAATCAATAAACTTATTTCCAATAAATAAAACTCCAGACTCCAGTAAAGTTCTCTATAAAGCATGGAAACATATAAGAATTCTGGTACTCATTGCATTAAACAAGCTTTTTAACAATATACTAAGAAATAAAAACCCTTTCAAAGCTTGAAAATAATTCACTATCATACTTTTGTCAAAAAAACTTATCCGATTCCACAACTTAAATAATATTAGACTAATTGCCTTTATAGAAACAAATAGAAAAATTTCCACCAAGATCTTTAATAAACAATTATTATTGACAATAGCTGAGTTTAATATTCTATCATCATTCAGCTTTACTGATACAAAAGATCAAAGTACTCTTTAACCATTGGCCATTATCAGATTACTTATTAGTACTTTTTCAAATATTGGCAAAAAATATTGGACCTTGTTTGATATTTTAAAGGTATATGACTTAGTCAATCTCAAGAATCTCGAGTTTGTTATAAATAGAATAAAATTACTTTCAAAATTCACAAATATCATCATAAAGCTACTGATGAATTAGTCATTTAGTTTATTTTTTACTACAACTTGACCCACTCCATATCAATCTCACAAGGACTGGATCAAGGAGAAACTATAACCCACTGCTATGGATTATTTTTTATAACCCAGTTATTTCAAAAATACAAAATACCCTACCACCCAACAATAATATTTTTGCCTATATTGATAATGCCACAATCTTTACACAAAACTTAATGATATTACAAAAAGAAACTGACATATTCATATCATTTCTTAAAATGAATCATATAACTTGTAACCAAGTAAAGATTGATCTAATAACAAATCACTCTTGAAAAAGCAATAAATGAAAACAACACTTAAAAGTTGAGAATATAAAAATTATCTCCAAACAATTTGAACAAGATATCAAACACCTGGAAATTTACTTATTTGACTAATCTTCCGAGTTGTTAACAAAACTAAAACTTTTAAATAAATTCAATGAATTTATCAAAAATATTGCCAATCAAAAAATATGAAATGGCTCTATTATAAAGCAAGTATTACAATAGATTATTCCAACTCAGATTAATTATACCCTTTGAATAACATTCTTAAAAAAATATAATATCAATACACTCCAAACATTATTCAACAAAACAATAAAAAAGAAACTGAGTATAAAATACATTTTATCAAATAGAATCTATTTCTCACAAGCTAGAATTAATTCAATAACTCTCAAGGATCAGAAAACAATAACTCTGGTAAAAATTTTAACTACTATTCTAGTGAACAGGAAAAACAAAAAAATTACTTCTTTCATCTAACAAGTAATCTCATTAATCCAAACTAGCAGTGCAATTTGGTTATATCCAATTTGTCATCCTTAACATTTTGAACAATTATAAATTATAGAAGCAGCCCAAATCACAGTAGACTACAAAATCAATATCTATTCAAACCCATGTTATTTCTCATATAAGAATACATAGTTGTCCCTAGACCTTCATATCAAAATAAATAAGACAACAGTTCTATATTTATCAATACACAATATTAAAACATTAGACAGATCATACAATATAACAAATTTAACATAAATTTATGGGATGAGCTTTATGCAAAAATAGAACAAGTTACTTTTAATAACACTTCCAGCTGGTACATCAATCTCAAAAAAAACCTCTCTATAATAGCAAGCAACATACTATTCCTTTCTAACCCAAAAACTCTTTTATGGTATTTAAAAATATAAACAATATAGAATTCATAAAAACAAGTAATATTATAATAACAAAGAAATAATTAGAGAACAATATTATATCATAAATAAGAATACACATCATTTAAACTAGTACCAATATTATACTCAATCTTGTATTATAAGCAAACCTATCAAAATAGTCAAATCAATATAGTACAAAAAAATAACAATCTTTTTCACCTCCTTAACAACCTAAATGAAATTAACACATAACTTATCTCCAAACCCATCAGCAATAAAATTGTTCTAATTTAACCACAACTATAAATTTCTCAAGCAAATGTCTTTACAAACATAGTAGTAATCCAAAAGATTAATAGAATTAAAATAGAAAACAATAGTAGTTTACAATTATTTCCTCATATCTTTGATTCCTATCATGAATTATGGACTATTCTAAACAATATAATTAAAAACACCATATATTATACCAATATAACATGCTTCATATCCAAACTTTCCAATACTGAGTTTCTATTATATATCAATAAGAAAATTAAAACTCTATAGCCATATAATTGAAAGATATCTGAACTTAACAAAAAAAAAAACAACAATCTAATATTTAATAAAATTGAAGGCAAGCCTACTTTATCGACTATTTCAATATATACAAGTCTACCCCCCTATAAGCTAATACAATTCTCTACTTCACTACTCATTAATAATAAAATAGGAACTAGTATTACACATTAAATAAAATTTGTTAACTTATACACCAAGCTATTCTCAATTATCTTAAGAAACAATTGTATCTATAAATCTAACAATATTTCTGAATTCTTATAGCTAAAGAAAGCCTATAAAAGCTACTGAAAAATAGACAAATATAATTATAAAGCTTTAATCACTTTCAAAACAAAGTTGCTATTCAACTTATTATCTACAAGAGACAAATTTCACAAAATATATCCCATATTATATAAAGATTCAAAATATTCCAGATATGATTATACAACAAAAGACTAGCTTCATATTTTTAACTACATAATATCAAAAGTAGAGAAACAATTAAAAAAAACTGCCCAAACTTAACAAAATTCTAAAAAAAACAAAGCAAAAATCAAATATAAATTAATTTAATAACAATAATATTTAAATTAACTAAAGAAGATATTTTATTTAACATAGCCATAGGAAAGTCTAATCAGTATCTAGAGTCACTATTTAGTAAAAAATTACAAATTCAATTGATAAACAACCCATTAAAATTTTTTTACAAAATTTAAAAACAAAGATTCACTATAATTAATACTTTATCAATTAATGAAATCAAATGAAATAATACAAAAGTGACACAAATCTAGCCAAGGTAAAAACAATACAAATAATAATAATATTTTAAAAATAGTTATTGAGTTATCAAATTTATTAAACAATTCTATAAAAAATCATTATTCCTATTTTCAATAATATCATTATTTTTAAATGGACATTAGCCATTCAATCCTATTCTGATAAACTTGGATACTGTTCAATAGTGTAGTATTATAGAAAAATTATAATAGGCCATATTTAATTTATCAATATAAAGACTATTAATGTTATATTTAAGAATTAATTTTTTAATAAAAATCCATATTTAATATTCATTTGCGATAAAAATATATATACAGTATATATACATAATTTTAGATTATAATTTTTTTTTTCATACACAACTTTGTCTATTTTATTAATTATATGTATTACATATACTCTTGATTACAAAGCATTTTGCAAACTGTTTCTATATGTAGTAAAACAAAAAACCAATTGATACAGTCATATCAGATGATACTATACCCATTGTAACTTGTTATCCTTAAGGATAGATACTAATATACCTAGATATCATTAGTATGTGTGATTGAAAATATCATAAATTGTTGTCAAATCTTGAATAATCACTTTCATAGTTTCTATAGTAACTTCAGAGTGGAGTATATATAGTGAATCCTGTGAAAGACATTTTTTTGAGTCCCTTTTTTTCTTTTTGTCTTTGCTTCTAATATCTTATGCTTTTTTCCAAAGTTGTAAGTGACTACATCTATTAATCTATATGTTGTAAATTATGAAGCAAATATTGTTGATATAACTTTTAATAGCATCAAGTATTTTTTTAAAGCTAGAAACCTGCTGAATACTTCTGTGATTTTTTTGCTGATAGCTCTTCTTAGAAAAAAATTCCATAAGTTTGCTTTTTAGATATGTTTGATGATTTCTGTTTTGACTATATACAAGCTTTTTTTTTTATTTGTATTACTATTTCATGGTATATCATTATTATGATTATGTTGTTGATTTCAATTTCATGGTATGGGTGCTAAAAAGTGTGAATGTTGTCTTCCAATGTAATACATGTGAAGTATTGGGTTAATATATATACTTCTGAAGTTTTTTTGTGCAGTATATGTATTGTAAAAGTTCCAAATTTTATAGCTTGATTGTAGATTATTTTTGTGTATAGTCAAAACCATTAGTATATACCCTAGTGAATTTTAACAGATGAAAGAGTTCTGTAGAGCATTTCCAATCTATGTTCTTTTTCTATAAAGGTTGAATAATGTCATTTCTCTGAAAATCATATCATTTGTATGTTAGTTTCACTTGTTATATCTGTTTTAACACTTTTTAAATATTATTAAGTATTTCAGTTGTCTTGTTATAAAAGAAGAATATTGTTGTGTATTTAAGTAAGAATGTAATAAGGAATCCATCTTTTATATTATTTTTAAAGGCCAATTTTGCTACTTCATCAACCATATCAAGAGTGATATTGTTATTCTTTTTTTTGTTTATTTTTTTCTATTGGACTATAAGCTATACTATTTAAATAATATAATATAAGTTTTGTAGAAGCCTATATTCTGATATTTTTTTGTTTTTTTTCTTTGTCATATCTATTATTTCTTTGATTAGCTTTGTTAAGTCTGTATAGGATACTACTGCTATAGTTTTTATTTATTTAGAAATAATATTGTATATATGATGATTTTATATATGATAAATGTATTATATACAGTACTATATATACTAATTAATCTATTAAAGAAAATCATACAACACTCTTTTAATTTTTCTCAAATACTTTTATAAAGTAATCTAGTTATCAGATCATTATATTTGCTCTAACCTGGTTCCAAATTTGGGATTTCAGTATAATCCTTGAATTCTTTCTCCTATTAAGGTCTTCTGATAATAAGCTATAGCAACTAGCCATACTTTTAAACATTCCACCAATACAATATTTACTCTTTTTAGAACTTCAACCTTTCTGACTTATGGTAATTTCTTGCAGTCAATAAGATTATCAAGGTACCTGGCATCAATCCAGTCTTCAATTTTATTAATAATAAGATCAATCCTATTCTTCTCTATCTTATCAAGGTACTAATAAGATATTGATTATTTTATAACATCTGTAGACTAGTCTAATCTGATAAAAATTAGTTATAAGTGATACTGTATAGTAGCAGATTCTTCTATTTTGGCTATCAGTAAGATAACCAAATCTATATCCAATAATATTTATTGTTACCCAATGGAGTATTGAATTCATTATAATATGATATTTTTACTTAATCTTTATATAATATTGAACTCTGAATCTTGTGATTGTGACCTGGGAGTAATGATGGGTCCCTAAAGTATTTAACATATAAAATTTCACAGATCACTTATGTCCTTTTTTGAGGGACAAAATTCATAACTCTTCACTTCAATAGGAACAAAAATTAGGAAATACTATAAATCAATGATTTAGATAATGAAGAACAATTATGGGTAGTTTTTTTATAGTTATTAATTTAAAAATTTTAATGTTTCTTAGTGAGGGACATTTGACTTATGTCCCTGTCTCCTTCTTTAGGGACCTATCTTTAAATATGACCAATTATATCCATACTCTAAAAACTTAATATGGATTCAAACAAAACTGAATCAGGTATAGTAGAAATTTGAAAATATTTTTGTCAAAGATATATATAGAACTCTTAAAAAGAAATGAATATATTGGATATCAAATAAGAAAAGATTCAACTTACCAGTAAATGAACAAGAGTAAAAAGCTTATAGAGAAGACAACAGAATTCACTATCTGCTAAAAAAGACTTATTATAGTTAGAATGCAAACACTAGAGACAAACTTATACAAGTGATTAATAAACTTTACTTCCTATGCAAGGAAACAAAAAATTGAAATCTTACAGCTCCTCAGTTCCTAGAAGATGTTCAAGTATAGTTAAAAAATATCTTCAATATAGAATACACATTAAAAATAGCTTGTAAAAAGAAAGAGAGTTTATATATCAAAAACCAGATCAACAAAGCACTTGAAATCAGATATGAAGATCTCAAAAGCAATAAAAAATGAATGCTATATTCTCTATTAAACTAAAAAATATCCAAGATAATCTTAGATCAAATTAAGATCAGAAACCAAGATAGAGAAGAATATATAGCTACAAACCCACAAACAATTAAACAAGTGATAGAAGACTATTACTAAAAAGCTTTTAAGCAATGAAATACTAACTATAAGAGCCTTAGTTCTGGATGGAAAAGAGAATATCAACCAAAAGATAGAATAAATTCTAGTATAGTATTTTCTTTTACAGGAAGAAATCATAATAGAAGAAATTGAGATAACATTAAAAAATCTTCCTAAAAAGAAAGCATCCGATCAACCACATATCAGTTATAAAATACTTAAAAACCTAGGCCCTCAAGGAAAAAAGGTTCTTAAGCAATTATACAGTCAGATAATTAAAGTGAACCATATACCAAGGAAATGAAAAGAAAGTAACATCTATTCAATACCCAAGTCAAAACCATGGAACTGTAGTCTAAGCAATACAAGATTTATAATATTTCTAGAGACAACAAAAAATGCTTTATCAAAATACTAATTAATAGACTTCCAGTATATATAAAAATACAAAATCCTATGAGGACCTAATTTCATTAGCTTATAAGGAGAAAGTATAACTGAACCTATCCAACTTCTAAATAGTATCTATGAAGAAGCCAGAGAAAAGAAAAAAAAACTATGGATTCTTTTTCAGGACATAGCCAAAGTATATGATATGATCAGTCTCATGATATTAGAAAGATCTATGAACAAAATCTGTATTCTAGCACTAGTAGACAATTGATTATAGATCTCTTTGAAAATAGAAAATGCAGAACAATTCTTCCAATAGAGTTTTCAGATCCAGTTATAGCTAGTAATGGAATAGATTAAGGGAAAACAATCTTACTTTTATTTTGGGTGATTTTCTATGATTCATTATTATATAAAATTCAAGAAAATTCAAACTATGTATATATAATGAAAAAAGAATGGATACTGACTTTCAAAAGCTACATTTTAAAGAAAAACTTTCTCTAAAACAAGTAGTAATAGTATATATAGATAATACTACTTGGATTGCCAAATCCAAAGCTAATATGAAATGTATTTTGGAAGATGTCAGACAATTTTATTAGGCAAATGATTCACAAATTAATAGTAAAAAATCTATCCTTTTGATCTTCAACTAGAACAGTATAGACCCAGGCATAGTTTATATAAGGACAGATAAATTAATAGTCAAGAAACTAGATATATATAATCAAGCAAAATTTCTAGATATCTGGTTAAGATAAAGATACAACAATTGGGATACTATTAATTTATTCAAGATAGAAATCAGAACATTAACCCAAGCAATTAACAACAAAAGTCTAACTGAAAAACATGCCAGGTATATTATCAATAGAGTTCTAATTCCTTATATAGAGTATAGAATTTAACATATACTCCTTAATAAGAAAGTTTGCAATGATCTAATAGCTATATATAGAAAAGCTTTCAAAAACAATGCCTTAATTTGTAAAACCATATCAAATAGTTGTATATATAACAAACAAATCTATGGGCTCAAAAGTGTATAGGAAATTCAACTCAAAAATCATATAACAACACTATTCTATCAACTAAATAATAATAAAGCTTCAGGAATTATAACAGTCATCCAACTTAAACAAAGTTAACTCAAATACTGGAAATCCAAAAATATACTTGATGATTCAATAAAAGTCAAGACAATTGAAAAAGGTAACCTTACTGCTACAACTCTGGCTATGGCAAAAAAGCTACAGATCATATATAACAGCTGGAAATAGAAAAAGATCTTTGATATTCAAAGAGGCACTATGTCTATCAAGACAATTATAAATGATAAGAAAGAATATATGAAAGCTATTCCTTCTTCAAAAAAAAAAAATAATAATGTTTTTAGATCAACTAATTAATATAATCTACTAACAATAAGAGAATGAAGAACAGTTCAAATTTTTACCAATATTTATAAAGATTCTATTTCAAGCTAATATACACAAATTAGAACAAAAGTAACAGAACAACAAGACTTGTTGAAACAGTCCTATCAAACTCTAAAATGAATTGAACATGAACTTCAAATAGTAAAAGTGGCTCCTAAAATAGACAAACAGAAAATTAATTGGGAAGTTTTGATTAAAACAATAGGAACTACTATAGAGAAAATCAAAATGCAAAATAAAGGAATAATTTTCACAACATAGCTGCTCACCTATATTCCTACTACAAATAGTACTACTTATTATTCTTATATATTCAAACAACTAATAATTTTATGCATATTTTAAATCTGATTACTACTACAACTAAATAGGTAAAAAAGTTTTTAAAAAAAGAATCTACTTACATTTTCAGGAAACTTATAGACTGGCAACCCACAGTATCAACAAATAAATCAAGTACTACATATTCATTGAAACCAGAAGAGATTGAGATACAAATAGAGAATTGAAAAGTTGAACTAATTAAATAGGTCATATAATTAGAGAAGTATATGACAAATCTAATAAAAAGTCTTAAATATAAAATAAAAATAATACAAAGCAATTTACTTTCTTTATTAACAGATCTTATAAATAATATACAAAAAGTGAAGATGAACTCGAAATGGATCTTGTATGAATTCAAATTGAAAACAATATAATAACCAACCAATTCTTAGTAGAAGCAATATTATGGTTATCAGCTATAAGAGCAGAAATCCTAATTATACTTACTGCAATCTTTACAATATCCAAAAATAAAAAAGCAACCATATATACAGATTGTAATATAACTATCAAGATATGGAAGACAATTCAGTTACAAAAGTTTATTTCTATAAAAAAATAGACTAAAATGATCAACTGACTACTATAGAACTAAATTAAAGACCTAGTATAAAAGAAAAATCTTTAACTTATATTTGAAAAGATCAAGGCCCATCAAAGCAATGAGTTAAACAATATAGTAGACAGGTTAGTAAAGCAGATCAGAAGAGAAAACTCCTTAATTTGACAAAAACCACCTGATCTGGATCAAGTTTTCACAATAGTAGCTTGAAAGGAACATACTAATGATATCAGTATTAGAGATTTTCTTAAAAAATATAACACTAAAAAAATAGAACTAGCCTGGACAAAGCAAAAACATATTCAAGACCAATAGATACATCCTAGTAAAGAAATTGACTGCCAAATTTTCTGGAAACAATTCAATCTATATATTACTTTTTACACCTTCTTTAGTATTAATAAGAACAAGAGTTTTCTGATAAATCTAACCTATAATGAGCTTTTTATCCTTCAAGTAATACAGAAAAGAAAATCAGATTTATATTCAAACACAATATGCTTAATGTGTAAATTACAAGAGAAAATTCTGAAACATCTTTTTGAATGTCCCAAGATCCAAAGCAAAAGATCACTTATATGGGACAAATCTCAAAGTAAAATCCTTCAGTATATTTAGAAAACAAAAAATCTATTTGTCAAGAGCCAGACAGAAATTAAAAAAGTAACAAGAAAATGGATTCAAAACATTAAATAATAGAATAAAAGTCTATATAACACAATCTGTGACTTTATACACAAAAACAAGATCAAGATCCTGGAAAAGCATCTCAAAGTCCTCAAGATTCTAGCAACAATAATACAAGAGGCTATTGGTAAATTTTGTAAAAAAATAAAGAAGACCTTCAAGAAGGAAGTCTGAAACAAGCATTGTAGTATTACTATAAAATAGAAACAAAATCAAGAAATTATTAGCAAACTCAAAAGATTTAGCGTACCAATAGATATAATTAGAAAAATGGATCGAGTTCCTAAAGAAGCCAACCACTTCTTTATTCTTCCTTCTAGAAATATAATAGAAGAAGAAAAAGACTTAGAACGAATAAAGTCCCAAGGTAATATAGTAGATATAATAAATAGTTGAATATCCAAAAGTTTTAAATAGTTTGATTTTTAATTATAGTTAGAACTTTGAAAAATCTACAATGATGAGCTGTAGGTAATGATCTGAATAGCTAGAGGATAATTTAAACTATAAAAGAAGTGAAATACAATATTATTTCCTAAGTTGCATCTAGAGAAGATTAAACTTTATAGACAAGTGAATCAATATGTGAAAGTCATAAAATATATAAATATTAAATATGTTTACAATAAAATGGACAAGCCATATTGACCTGATTATGGGTTAAAAAAAAAAAAAAAAAAAAAAAAATTAATTTTCTAAATATAACTTAAAAATAATATTTTGTTTTTTTTACTAATTTAAATTAACATTAAATCTATAAAATTATTGTCTATAGATTATTATTATAGATTATTCTAGGTTTTATTTACAGTTTAAAATTTGAACAATTTAATACTATAATAGATCTATTCTTTAATAATTTTTATATAATCTTTTTTTTTCTTTTATTTTCTTGATTTATATTTTTTATTAAAGATGATATTGGTTCTTCTTGATTTTATATAATTGATATATTTGATTTGTTTTTATATTTCTTTATTTTTATTTTTTTTTTTTTGATAATATATAATCTTTTTTTAATTTATTACTTCAATATAATAATTGTTTCAAATCTTTTTTTTGAAAATTTTTTATATCTTTTGATAGAACTTGCCAATTATAAACTATATGACTATCAAAAAATTTTTAGATTATTCTTTAAAATAGTTTTTTAAGAATATAGTTATGTTTTCTTTCATATATATTATTGAAAAAACTTTTATCTAATTGTTGGATCTTTTTTAATTAGTTCTTTGTTTAGTTATTAATTTCTAAAAACTTTTTTTTTATATTTTATTTTTTTATTAATATAAAAATCAATTATTTTATATACTTTTTCTATATATCCTCTATAGCTCTTCTTATAGTTGAATACTCTAAAAAATGATTTGATATTTCTTTTATAGTTCATATAATAGACAAGTGGTTAATAAATAAACTTTTGATTTTTTCTTTTTAAATATATATGGTATCAAAAGTTTATTATGAATCAAATTTATTAAAAAATCCTTGTTTTTATTGATTTTAAAAGATATATAAAAGGTATTAGATAAAATAAACTAATTTTAGAAAATTGATTAATCTATGTTTTTATTTTGTTAAATCTAGAGATCTTGAATTTTCTTTTGTAATATTTAGTTTGGTTCAATTCTTTTCTTGTTTGTTATTTTAATAAAGTTTCTAATATTGATATCTATTATATATTCTTTTTATGTAACTATTGTTAAAACTTTGTTAACTAATATTATTTTATTGAATTATCAAACAAAAAAACTTTTTAAAAATATTTTGAATAGTTTTTTTTATTTTTTCTTTCTTATTTACTTTAGCAATATATAATGATAGGTTAATCACTTTGTAATAGTCTATAAAATATTTTGATATTTTTTAAATAATTCAATAAAGATATATCATTAAAATATAATTGTGAATAAAATAATATTTTAAGACTAAAATATAATAAACTTTTATATGAGATTAACTAATTATAAAAATAATAGAACTAAAGTATTAAAAAATAAATAAATAAATAATAAATATTATAATTATAAAAAAAATCATTATAAATTAAGAATAAAATTAAAATATTTATAAAGTAATAAAAGTTAAAGCTACTTCATAAAAATTATATAATTGAAAAGATATTTATCTAAACATTGCAAATATTTTTTTATGCATTATATATATTGCATTACATTACACGACAGCTGCTACGTAATCAATCATGTGATTAAACACGTTCACTTTTTAAAATTACGGAACCACAGAATTGTCCGGACCGTTGGTTATCACGTAGTTTTTTCTAATATTCCCTGTATTCGCACCTGATTTCTACAATGCCAGAAGATAATAAGTCTGAGACACACCTGGATTCCAAGATTTTTCACAAACGCGCGAGAAATTTTCTTTCCGTCTGGAAGGTGATTTGTGTATAATTACACGTTTCGTAAAAAAATCAAATTTAAATTAATTTAACTAGCAAACAAGTAAACTGCTTCTTACGCGTAAAGTTTTTCTTCAGGCTTCGTCAGGTAAAAGCACAGCCGACGATCCTTTCCAGGGAGTGCACGCAGTTCTCGTTATTGTTGGCGATATTTCAGAGGAAAACCCCTATCAGAAATCCACTGCACTTCAGGTAAGCTTCCATAGTTGAAAAATCGATCTATCAGTCGTGGTGTCTAACGAAAAAACTTACAACAAATTGTCAAAAAGCAATGGCTCTTAGGTTACGAGTTTGCGGACACTTTGATTCTTATACTACAAGACAAAATACACTTTGTAGTCAAAGAGAAGAGAGGTATTTTCCAATTTAAGTAACTCAACTCTAATGTTGGTATTAGATCTGAATTTTGTGTTCTATTAGCCGATGTATTAGAAAAATTAAAACAAGGAGATCGGCAAGTGCCGATAGAGATCCACAAAAGAAGTAAAGATGCATCTCATAATCAAAAAATTTTCGAAACAATAATTTCAAAAATCACAGAAGGAGGAGAGGTATTAATTTAGACTCATTGCAATATATTTATAGTGTTATTGATTTATTAATTTTGTTGATTTAGAAACGAGTTGGATTGTTGTTAAAAGAAAAGATTTCTGGAAAATTTGTTGATGAATGGCAAGCTGTTTACAGCAAACACAAAGACGATCTTGAAGAAGTTGACATATCATCAGGGATTGCCGCAGCATTGGCAGTAAAAGATGAAGACGAAACGGTAAAGATTTGGGCAATCAAAGCAATTGTGCGCAACAGAAAAGTTATAATTGAAGTAAAATTTAAATGCACAGAAAACAATACGTACCGCTTGCAAAATAAGCATCGCAATGATGTACCGCTTCATCAATATTGTAACGACAATTATTGACGAAGAAAAAAAAATAACGCACGAACAATTGGCGGAGGATGTCGAAAATATTTTATATTCAAAAGATGATAAGTGGCTTAGTACTCAGAAAAATATGCAGGACGTAAGGAATATTTCTTTAATTAATCAATTTTACTTAAATCGCAACAAAAATATATGTATTTACCATTATATTTTTTGTTAAACATCTAGGTAGATTTTGAAAGAACAGATATATGCTATGCTCCAATTATTCAAAGTGGGGGTGAATATGATTTTAGAACTTCAGCTCAGTCGAACACAAATATTTTGCACGAAGGGACGATTCTTTTTTCACTTGGTGTTAGATATAAATCATATTGTTCAAACATTGGTCGGACTATTTTAATGAATCCGAATAAGGTATCTATTGTTTAGGATATTTACGAAAATTAGTAATATTGTTAAATATGTTTAAATTTACCGACAATAGGATCAAGAGAGAACATACGAATTTCTTTTGGATGTACAACGACGAATACTAGAATGTATTAAGGATGGAGTAAAGATCAGCGATGTTTATTCAAGGGCGACGAGATATATCAATTCTAAACGCCCTGATCTTGTGAATAAATTTGTCAAGAATCTTGGGCATGGGGTACATATTTCAAAACCAAATATTATAGAGATTTTTTTAGTTATTTACTATTTATATGAAAATTTAGATGGGAATCGAATTCCGAGAGTCTAGTTACATTTTGAACCAGAAAAATAACAAGGAATTAAAGACCGGCATGATACTAAATTTGTTTATCGGATTTACCGATTTGGAAAATTCCAAAGCAACCGATGAAAAAAGCAAAAAGTCAGTGTAGAACGAAGAAATTTTTTCGTTGTACTCTTTTATTCGCTGTTTTCTAAATTTATTAACAAAATGATTTATTCTCATTAAATTGGTAATATAGTTACGCGCTTTGGTTGATCGACACTGTTAGAGTTGGAAGTGATTCTTTCCAAGTGTTCACGGAAAGCACCAAGAGTCTTGACAGCATATGTTTTTCATTCAAGGTATTAAGCCTATGTAGAAAATGACATACTCGGTCGGTGTAGTTTCGTGACATGTGTAATTCTGAATTTATGAAAAGGATGAAAACGAAAGTGAAGAATCAAAAAAAGAAAACAAACTTCCTGCAAAAGCCATTGAAGCTAAAAGGAGTGCCCCCCGGAAAAGTGCCGTTTTAAAAACGAAATTCCGAAGCGAAGAAAAAGTATACTGCATTTTTTTTTTTCTTTTCCGAATATATATATATATTCTTTATAGAGTCTAATTGATGTTTCAATTTAGGATGAAGAGTCAATAGAACAAAGGCGGAAAAGGCATCAAGAAGAGCTTGCTGCTCAGAAGCAAGCCGAAGGTCTGGCAAGATTTGGTGAAGGAGTAGATCATCAGACTAATCAACGAGAGGAAGTATTTCGAAAATTTGAAAGTTACAAAAGAGATATCGCGTTACCAAAAGAAGTCAAGGATTTGAAGGTAAGGTCACTTAAGTAGGAAAGAAATATGAACAACTTATAATTACTAACATTAACTTTGAATGCAGATTATTGTAGATCAAAGAAATGAGTCGATCATCTTACCAGTGTTCGGTTTCGCGGTCCCTTTTCACATCTCAACGTTAAAAAATGTAAACAAGTCAGAAGAAGGAGATTATTTATATTTGCGTCTTAACTTTCTGACGCCTGGTCAGGCTTCTGGGAAAAAAGAGGATATGGTGAGTATTTAAATAAATAAGTAAATACATATGTACATATGTATATTACAAGCTTTTATTTTTACGTTCATCATAATTTTTCTTAGTTTAATTATTATTGTATTTTTTTTTTTCTCACATTTTTAGCCATTTGATGATCCGAATGCAAACTTCATTAGAGCATTCACATACCGCAGCACCGATCCGTTGTTGGCCGAGATTTATAAAAAAATTTTGGATCTCAAGAAGAGTGCAGCAAAAAAGTTGATCTTTTGTGTTTCACGTTAAATACTACCGTTATTGAAAACTTCAATGTTCTGTTTATTCATTTTATTGAAATTTTTTTTAGGGAAGCGGAACGGAAGGAAATGGCCAACTTAATTGAGCAAGACAAGCTGATTGAAATAAAAGGTATAAAATCTACGCAATTGGTTGTCATAAGATTTGAAATTTCACGTTAACACATTATCAATTAAGGCCGTAGACCGACTCATCGCTTGTCGGACGTATTTGTGAGACCTGGTCTAGAGGGAAAACGAATACCTGGTGAATTAGAAATTCATGAAAATGGATTGCGTTACCATTCACATCGTACAAGTCAGAAATTAGGTAAATACGTCAGTGTTCCAAGTTTACCACTTGATAAAATTCATTTTTGATATTGAACATTTCAACTTATTTCCTATATCTAGATATTTTGTTCAGTAATATTCAGCATTTGTTCTTTCAACCATGTGATAATGAATTGATTGTGCTACTGCACATGCATCTGAAGAACCCTGTTATCCATGGAAAGAAAAAAACAAAGGTAAATATTTCATCTTGAAACCTCTTATTTATGTTAAAAATCTTGTTATTAAAAATAAATTGCTATAGGATATACAATTCTATCGTGAAGCTTCTGATGTACAATTTGATGAGACCGGTAATAGAAAGAGGAAGTTTCGTTATGGTGACGAGGACGAACTTGGAGCAGAACAGGAAGAACGTCGTAGGAGAACTTTACTGAACAAGGAATTCAAGGCATTCTCCGAAAAAATCGCGGAAGCAGTGAGTATATAGCGTAGCGCGTCGATTGATGCTTAATTAAGGTCTCATTATAATGTTGATCACTTTTATATCAGAGCGAAGGGAGCATCGATGTCGATATTCCTTTCAGAGATATTGGTTTTCAAGGCGTGCCTTTTAGAACCAATGTATTACTACAGCCCACAACAGAATGTCTCGTGCATTTAACCGATCCCCCGTTTTTAGTAATACCTATTACTGATATAGAAATTGCTCATCTGGAGCGAGTTCAGGTTGTTAACCATTGCATAGTTTCTGTTTAGATTCCTTGTTTAAAATTTTGACCTTTTTTCCCGTCTTTTGCCATTTTAGTTTGGATTGAAAAATTTCGATCTTGTATTTATTTTTAAAGACTATTCTCGCCCACCAGTTCACATTAATACCATTCCAATGAATCAACTGGAGAATGTTAAAGATTGGCTAGAGTATTTATTTTATTTTTGCTTTTAAAGATTCCAGCCAAAAAATTCTATATTAAACTAAACCTCAATTGTGCCATTAGTTCGGTAGATGTTACCTTCTATGAGGGTACTCAAAATCTAAATTGGACTCAAATCATGAAGACCATAAATCAGGATCCGGCTGACTTTTACGCACAAGGCGGATGGTCATTTTTGAAGCTACATAGTGAGGTAGGTATTTTATAAATAAAAATTGACTGTTGCATTTTAATTTTTATTCTAATAGCTGGTTCTATACTTCCGCAGAATGAAGACTCGGACGCCTCTTCTGATTCTGCAAGTGAATATCAACAAAGTGAGGATGATTATGAAGAAAGTTCGGTAAGTTCTTCGACTTAAGGAGATAATTTAATATCTATTCGAATTTTATTAATAAGTGCACCCAAAATGTCATAAGAGCGAAGAAAGCAGTTATGACGAGGAAGCATCCGACGAAACTGCTCCAGGTTCGGAGACGGAGAGTGATGAATCTGCACCGGACTGGGATGAACTAGAGGAAAAAGCACGCCGAGGTATGCATAAATTTTGTGAATCAAAATTAAATTGGAAAAATGATCTCATTGCAATACTCTCTTTTAAGCCGACGAACGAAAACACGGAGCTAAGCGTGCAAATGCATCTGATGATGAACACAGCAAAAGCAAGAAATTCCGCCGTTAAGGCTAATGAGGGGAGTAGAGACATGGAATTTGAACCAGCCTTAGGAATTGATTTAAACTTTTTTGAGTCATTCTAATTGGTTGAGAATTAGCGATCATCAACAGTGTCAACAATGAGCCGTCATACTTATTATCTCAACAAAATAAGTTAACATCATCTTTACATATCAAATAAATAACGGAGAGGGATCAAGTAAAAAAGGTTTACGTTAAATGCAAATAATTAGATAGTTACAAAAGTCTGTATTGGTCCCTAATATAACTGATAAATGTGCTATTTTATTAAATGTATTGTATCCTTATGAGCAAAGCTTTGTTGCTAAACATTTCTTCTCGGGCACTATCACTAGAATCAGATTATGGGACAAACCAGTTCTTGTTACTGACATGCAATGTTCCGGACAAATCTAATATCTCTCAACTAGGTAGTGAGTGATCTTTGACTTTTAACACTGAAATCCGATTACAGGAATTGAAATATACAGTATATTCATTTCATAGAAACATAATTGGTTAGAAAGATTTTTTTTTTTTTTTTTTTATTTTTTTTAATTTTAAATCGCAACTGGTATTAGATGTTTCACTAAACTAGTCCTTTTCATATATATCTGATGGGATATTTTATACCCTCCAATATTCTCAGATATTATTTGCTTAGACCTCAAAAAAGGGCATGTTACCTTCTTTGTCATCACCTGTGGTATCGGATCAGTTCCTATTAATTGATTTTCAATTAAGCGAAGCATCAGATTGGGATATCCTGATCTAGAAGAGTGGGGATCTTGAAAACTGCCAGGGCAAGGGGTCTTGGGATGTCTATAGTAAGTTAGATCAGAAGCCTTTCTTCATGCAATCCTTCTGGTAGTATGACCATAAATCTCAACCCCTGATCGATGGAAGGTCAGAAGTTCCATCTTCCTGAAGTTTAACCTGATTAAATCTTGTTCCGGATGATTGGGTATGATTTTTACAGGATAATCGGTAAAACCTAATCAAAAGGTAATTTTTGATTTGATTCTTAAGTAGTATCGAACTACAGACCTTGTGATTGTGACCTGGGAGCACTACCATTGTGCTATTGACCCATAGGTCAATTTTTTTTTTAATTAATTGTAACTGGTATTAAATATAAGCTTTATTGAATATTGAATTCAAGTATTACATTTATTAAACAATTGTATATTATACATTATAAAATGTTTTGTTTAAAATTAAATCTCTATTTAACTTACTCATCTCTATTTTATATTTATTTAAACTTTAAGTACAATTTTGAAAGAATTTATCATTTCATTAGTAGTTTAAATAAAGATTTTTTTAACTACTAATATCATTGCTTGTGAATTATTATTACAAATTACTACAAGAAATTATAATAGGGCTTAAAATCCAATTACTTTATTCTATATTAAATGTTTTTTGTTCAAGCTTTTGTTTTTAGATTTTTTTCTTTTGATAATCATTTTTTTTATTAAAAATATAGATTTTAATTTGGAGAACTTGAAAATTTTTTTATTTTCTTTTTTCTATAAATTCCTTACATATATTTTTATTGATTATCTTTTATATCTTATATTTCAATAAAAATAAATTAATCAAACTCTTTCCCATAGATCTCTAACCATCACTTTCAAAGAAGCATTCCTTCAAAACTTTATGTTTTGAGAGTAATAAAACTTCAAAACTTTCTTTAAAAACACCTGCTTCGCTTAGCAGCAGTCATATTCTACCCTTCTTGTTTACCTTTCCTCTTCAAAAACCCTCTACCTAAAAAGTTAATGGCAAGAAGGCTTTTCTAGAAAGAAGAAACCAGATGAAAAAATACCCTCCTTCTCTTCCCTATGGAGGTCCCAATAATCCAGGAAGAAGTGTGGGCCAACAACTCCATGCCAGCTTGCTGACATCACTACCACAGGCAGAAACGGCTTTTCTCTTAGTGTGTAGTGATTTTTTCTTAATTTTCTGGAGGATTTTGCCTACCCTATCTTGACCCTGAATTTTCTGTTACACCGGATTTTGGATGGATTGATTGGCTGAAGATTGGGATTGATTGCTCCATGGTTAGCAGAAATGTAAACAAGGATACACGTGACACATGATGTAAATGCATTTCCTAAGCTTCATAAGAACCTTAGGTCCATCATAAATCATTGGCTGGAAGTGCGAGTGGATAAATATCACATGGACTGTGATCTCCTCTCTCTCATTACTATCCGAAAGTGTCATGGCTATGGAATGAGTACCTCTCCTATTAGAATGGAACCTCAAGAACTCATACTACTTTTGAAGACACAACCATTCTTCCATTCCAAATCACTCCAGGATTTTTCTATTCTGATCCAAATGATTTTTTCACCTTCGTATGACACAATAATATCTACCGAACTCATACTCTTTTTCTGAACACACTCGGTAATTGGTGACAGGCCATAATCACCAGGATCAATAAGAAAGGTATACTTCTCCTTTCTTGGAACTAGCAAGTCCATCATGGCATGTTAGTTGGGAGGACTCCGGAAGGATTGAAGATCCAATTAGGGGTGTCTAGTTTTTTCTAGATAGTAGTAGTAGTAGAAATTTAATTCAACCGGATATCTTCGGGCAACAAGCCACCCGGTAAATCCATTAAAGGTCGGGTTTTAGGGAGTTTCATTAACATAAATGATATATGGCTCCACGTGACAACCTTTGTAATCTCTGTATTAATTTGTA
>CAJVPT010001774.1:0-19943 GCA_910592055.1 Acaulospora colombiana | reverse complement strand
ATGGAGAACAATTGTGGGTAGTTTTTTTATAGTTATTAATTTAAAAATTTTAATTTTTCCTAGTGAGGGACATTTGATTTATGTTCCTGCCTCCCCCTTTAGGGACCCATCTTTACTCACATACTATCTTATATCCTCTTAAAGTATCTACTATTTTTCATAGTTTTTTTAAGGGATTTTGTTTACCTCAATTTGATTCTAAATTTCTGGTAGTGCAATATCACTTGGCATCTGATTGATTGACATTAAACACATTAGTAACTAAATGTAAACAAGCTTCTATTGATCATCTCATGTATTCTGATAATGTTATTGGTGACAGAAAGAGTTAATTGATAGCCTATGTCTGCCCACTTTTTCAATTGGATTAACCTATAGATCAAAAACCATGAGGTCAATAAGATATAAGCAATAAGTTTCCAGGTGATGAAAAAGCTGCTATTCATTCAAGCTAAGGTCTTTCTCTCTTATTTTCCCAGTCAGGCAAAGTTCAAGACCAAGGTCTCCTTTTTATCCTTGTTAGGCAATAAAACAGAATGGTCTCTAGTTCATATTAAGTTCCAATTCTTTGGTTATAGTTGAGAATGCATTTTTCCAGAAGCTGTTGAAGGATATTACAATTGATGAGAATTCCCATCACTGCTGAGACCCTTCCATTATTACAAGGCAAAAGGATTATTGAAGAATCTGACCTTTTGGATAATAGAAGATATATACCAGTAAAATTTCTTTAATTAAGTATGACTGTTGGAAGGTATCATACTAAAACAACATTACATAGTCCTTACTAAGTCACATAAGAACATGGGATCCATCATAAGTTATCTCTCCACCACAGGTAGATAAAAAATCACTATTCAAAAAAGATTAGGACCAAATGTATCCTGGAAGTAAAGGCTCCCACTAGGCGATAAGTTTCCTCAGATAGTACATAAGAAGGAAATCAAAATCAAGAATGGATAAGTTCTTCATATAGTCAGGAAAAGAAAGGATATCCCAATTGGGTATTTCTTATTGAGAAGAGATTTTGAAAAGCAAGTTTTTAAAGAAAGCTAAAAATATTTTTTCAATTTTTACTTTTTCATTTTCTTATTGTCTACTTAAATATTTTTAGATATCCCCTCTCCCTTTTTTCAATTCATCATTTGTAGTTTATTGTATTCCATTAGCTTGGTCAGACATATGACAGTGACAACCTGCTAGCAATAATGCAGTAGACTAAGAGAGTTTTCATTCAAAGACACTGCAAAATACAATATTGTCCCCAAGATCAAACTTAGAGGCTTTTATGCTTATAACAAGTTAGTTAGTGGTTTAGCTGTAATATGCATCATGCTGCTCAAATAAAAATATACTTATGTTTCAATTGATTAATAAACTGACAATCTAACTTGACTATGAGTATTAAAAAAAAAAAAAAAAAAAAAAAAATTTAATAATTAATAAATTTTTACAAAGCTCTAAGAACATTTCAACTACTCCAAAGACATTTACATTTTCCAATAAACTTTGGAAATTCAATTCAAAAAATTTAAACAATATAATAAGTGAAATACTTCAAAAACTCTTAAAGAATAATAAAAATTTTAGACTAGGATTCAAAAATCTTGAAAACTTTTTAAAACTATATTTTAATTCTTCAAATATTTCTATAAATAATTTTATATTAATTATTTTTGGAACAGTTATAATAGAAAATAGTAGTATTATCCAGGCATCTAATAATTATCATAATACCTCATAGTTTAATAATGTATCAGTTAAAATGAATTCTAAAGAACTATATAACTATATGACAAATGATAAAATCTATTATAGAAAGATAAATATAATTGTTAAAAATATATTTATTATTTTGGGTCAAAACTAATATACTTTTAGGTTTTATTAATATTAAAGCTTAATGAAATAATTTAAAGACCTTCACTTCAATTGATATTAGTACAATAATTTGATTTTAAAGTAAAAAAAACTCCATATATATATAAATGTGCATATCTTAAATTAACAAATATATATAATTTAGTAGATATAGAAGCAATAGATAATATAGTTCATATAATTCCAAGATTTGATAAATATAATGAATATTTATTAAATAATTATTTATTTTATTATACATATTATCACTTTGAATATTTCTGAAATTTTTTAAAATAAAAAATATTAGAAGTTTTTTATTATTAAAATTAATAAAATTATTTTTGTTTTACAAATATTCGAAGATTTTGAAAGTTTTTCAGAGATTTTTTCAAAAATTTCCAAAAAATTTTTGACAGTTGAAAATCTTTGAAGTTCTCGATTAAAAAATTTTTGAATGCTATACAAAAAAGATACTTGATTCAACTTTTGTGCAAAAATGGTCTAAAACATTATAGTTACTATAGAAACTAATAAATTATACTATCTTTTGAAGCACTGGTGATATGAGAAATATCAGATCATCTGGATGCATAAAAAATCACAAATGATAGGTTAAGGCTTCAATATGATAATAAACAAAAATATCATGCATTGAATATACAAATACAAAACATTAGCAGATAGACTTATTACTATAGACCTGGCCTTTTCACATAAAGAGAAAATAAGGATTATAGGTGTCTATTTTCCTGCACAGGATATTAATGGATAAAAAACCACTGTAACAAACATCCTCAATAAATGAATAATAGAAGCAATCATCAACAGCTGATACCTTATTGTAATAGATGATTTAAATGGAGTATTCAACTCAGTTATATATAAATATAATCCTAACAAGAAAATTAGACACTGCACTCCTTCAAAAAAACAAATTTCTATACTGATCAACAATGGACTGGAAGATATATATAGAGTACACAACCCCTCAATCAGAAATTATATCTGGAATAAAGAAATTAGAAGTAGCAGAATTGATCAAATATGAATCAACTCCCTAGCAACCTGGCAATCAAAAAGAACATCAATTAAAATTGCATCACCTTCTTAATTCAAAGTGATCACATATCCATGATAATTGAAATGAAGATCTGAAGCTTAGATAAATCCAAACAAACATTGATTCACAAACCCAATTTTAGATACAATTGACAACTTATAACATTACAAAAATGGAAATACTTTAGTAAACAAATAGAACAAGAAATTCAAAAACAAAACACAAACAGCCAGTCAATAGATCAAAGATAGAACAGCTTTTGCAGCATTGTTCAGAAAACAGTAAAACAATATATTTAGAGAAAGAAAACATATTATAGAAATAGACAAAAATAGCACTATATAGAAACAGAACCTTTCATTATTCAAATTCAATATTTTTTTTTATAACTCAAAGAGGAAAGTGAAAAGTCAACCAAGAGCAAGACATCTTATGGCTCTACCATTTTCCAAAATATTTAAGAAAGATTTTTTGATATAATAGTATCCTTAAACAATCTCAGAACTGCCCATCCCACTGCTTTTATTAACAAATGGATTCAAATAATATACAATAATATAAAAGTCCACAAAACAGTAATTAAAGCCATTCTTACAGAAAACAAAACATCAATATAAAAAAAAAATCCAAATTAGACAAGGATACTTTGACAATGATAAGAAATCAATAATAAACAGCCTTATGAAAGGACCCAAAATACATATATATTTAAATAGGTTAAATAATATAATAAAAAGATTTAATACAAATAGTTACTGATCCTGAGAAGATTAAACAAAGAACAAAAGAATATTTCTACAACTGAAATACAGTATATCCAAAAATATCTAAAATCTAGAAAACTACTCTCACTGGCAAAAATAATACAGATCAAAGTCTAATATTAAACAATACATATATAAAAAACCTCACTAAAAATATTTATGCAAGAATTGGAGACAACAATCCAACAATATAGTTTAATATCTGTACCAGATCCCATATATTGTCTACAAGTATATAAAAACAAGAATCAAAGAGGAATTATGACAAATCTTCAACATTATAATTAGACAAAAAAATATTCTGAAAGAATGGAGTAAAGGATACATATACCCAATACTGAAACCAAAAGACTGAGCAAATGACCTTAATATCATCAGACCAATCACACTGCTGGATGCAGAAAAAAAAATCTTTACTAAAATCATTATAGACAGACTAGTCAAATGCCTATCCAAAGGCAATGTACTATCAGATCTAAACTGAGTAGCTCTTCTAGGCAACAATATACAAGATTTGATTTATATATTTAACAATATAATAGAAAATATAAAAGAATACAAACAATAGACATGGATTCTTAGCCAGAACATATTCAAGGTATATGACTCAGTCAATCTCAATATGCTAGAACTAGCACTCTAAAGAATCAAGATATCAAATTAAATAATTAGAATCCTTCTCAATATATTTTAGTGCTGAGAAAATAGAGTCAAGATCTACCATGACCTAACTGAATATTATCAGGTCAGAGATGGTATAGATCAAGGAGACACTATATTCCCATACCCTAGAGAATATTCTATAATCCACTACTGAACATGATTACACTTTAGCACAAAGATTATACAATAAACTTAAAAGTATACTCAAATCTCAAATATGGATGGAAAAAGAAATCAAACAATATTGTAGTCAGTATATATATGGATAATATAACATGAATAACAAATAGCAATGCAGATTTCTAAAGAATTATATATACTGCCAAAGAATTCTATCATATAAATAACATTAAAATCAATCTCATAAATTATAACTAATAATTATCAATGATTCAAAAGAAAATTTCTAATAAGGAGTCATAATGAACAATTAGAGAATTAAAGGATATCTTTTCAATATACCAGTCAGAATTCTATGAGTGTGGTATAACAGTTCAAGATAGAAAGACTATCAGAAATATTTCATATGATAGAAAATAGTCAAAATACTGTATGAACATTAATAGGTATGAAAAAAGTTACCAATAAACAAGCTCAATACATAATCAATCACATATTGATGCTTAATATTGAATATCTGTACAATAATATCATACTAATAAGATAAATATACAATTAACTAATGAGCAAAATAGCTTCTACCTTCAAATATAAAATAGGTTTTGCAAATATGGCCCTAAATAATATGCTATACAACAAATATGAGTACTGCATAATGCATATCTGGGACTAATAATAAATCCCTAAAGTATTTAGCATATAAAATTTTGCAGATCACTTATGTCCCTTTTTGAGGGACAAAAAATTTATAGCTTTTTACTTTAATAGAGACAAAAGTTAAGAAATACTATAAATTAATGATTTGAATAATAGAGAACAATTATAAGTAGTTTTTAATAGTTATTATTTTAACAATTTTAATATTTCCTAGTGAGGAACATTTAACTTTTGCTCTGCCTCCCTTTTAGGGACCCATCTTTATCTGAGATAGATAAATATAACTATATATTAACAACTAATACACTAGGATTAATAAACAAAATATTATAGAGGACATTGCAAGACACTGACTCCTTAGAATTGCAGAATATATACTGGTTTACCAAAAAAATCTATAACAGTATATAGGCTCCCTTCCTGGAACCAAGTAGGAACCTCATCCACAATACAATCTGACTACTTAGAATATATAGCTTTACTTTTCAAAAAATACAACATAATAACTTTCAAACTATCGTGAAAATGGACATTATTATTGAAGATATTACAGACTAGAATTTTGTAAGAAAATCCACCCTAGCCTGAAAAAATACAACATTATGTTTACAAGACAACTCCTAAATAGTAACAGAAAGAAAACCTTAAATAGTGTCAAATTATCAGGCTGCATAATAGAGCCCTACCTGGTTCAATCTTAATTTGGTTCTTTATTCTTTAATAATAACTATAAGACTGGCTGCTAACCACAAATATACAATAACAAATTAAAACCAATTCTTTTCTTCAATGTAAACCTACAACCAAAACAAATACTGTAAAACCATATTGAATTACAATAGATATCAACAACACAATAGTAATTGGAAGAAAACAAAAAAGAATCAATATCAACAAGATTATATACAGGCACTATATCCAAGAATTCAATACATTTCACTAATAGAATTCACAGGATACATTATTAGTTAAAATAGACAATCAATTTATCTATGTACCTTCAATACTCAAAACAAGATATAGTAATGATCCCTATACAATAAAGTAGAAACTCCATAGAAACTAATACAGTAGATACTATTAGGCTCAGAATCAGAATCTCACCCAACTCAATTAGCACAGCACTTTAAGAATACTCCCAATAGATAAGGACAGTGAGTAAACAAGAAACAACCATCTATGCAATCGAAGAAGACTCATACATAATATATCTGAACAAGTTCTTCAAGACATTCAAGCCAGTTATAGATGAACTAGCAGATATCATCAAATAGATATAAGATAAAATCAACTTTGAAATCTATACAGATAGATCTCTGTCACAAATCAGAAAAAAAGCTATATAGGTTTTGAATAGGTAATCATAATCAGTAAAGATCAAAAAATATGTTTTCATAAACAAGTGAAAAACTTTTCCCTTATTAACTAGAGATGAGCTAATGGCTATCCTAATAGTCATTAGTACATTACTTCTGTTTAGCAAAACTGATATCTACATAGACAGTTAGGCCACAATCAACAGCATCTATAAGATAACCTAAACTGACTACATTATTAATCTAAAAAGACAGAAAAATTTTGGATTCCTATAATAATTAAAAAATCTAATCAAGGAAAAACATCTCAAACTTAATCTTATTAAAATCAAAACATACATAGGTAATAAACACAATAACCATAAAGATCAACTAGAAAAAGTAGATACAAGACTGGGAATAAAATTGGGGAAAAGAACATTAAAGTCTACCTTATATAAAACCCACAATTCATACTCATCCTGCAATAGGACAACAGAACCTTGAATATTTACATAAAGAAAAGGACTTAAGAACTTACAAAAGCTACATATATCACAAAATAGAGACTATTAAATAGAACAAGAACTGATTTTAGTGATAGAATTATTAAACAAATTCACTAGTTAACAACAATATTCTTATTGTAATCAATATAGATAAATAAACAGTAAACTAACTGGGAAAATCAACATCAGAGAAAATTCAATCTGTGCCTCTGTAATAAAAAATTATCTACCAAATTCAAACACCATACACACCTATTAAATATATATGATGATAACAAATGCATAAAATATGAAAAAAAAAACCAATACCTATCCATTAATATACTTTGAACAATAAAAGAAAACAAAAGAGCAGCTAGAAATCATCATTGTCAAGAAACTAAAACAATATAGCATAACAAAAGATCTTGAAACATAAATATTCAAATACAGAGACTACACATTCCTTAAGTATATCGAATATCTCAAGACTATAATTAAAGATGCAATACTAAAAGAAATTTATCATATAGCAATATATTGCATCTCAGATAAATGAATCAGACTTCATTACTTCAAGAAGATTAAACAAGTAATGAGCCAATACCTTTATCAAATTTGTAAATCAAGATGCAAAGACTTCCAGAAATAAAAAACTCAATAAAAAATCATTAGAAAGTTAAAAGAACTGTTAAATACAGTACACTAATTAAACATAACTAACTCAATAAAGCGGAAAAACATATCAAAGGTCAATACATTGATCTGATCAATAGTTATATCAGGAAATACACTATAAACATCATATACCCCTCATTCATTTTCAAAATTTTATATAGCACTAGTCTAACCTTAATAGGTTAACTTTCTCTCTAAGGTAGCAATAAGCCATAAGGTGAAGTATTTCTCTCGAACTGAATTTGATTAACATAGATAGTCTTAGTACAAATAACATATATATATCTCTACTTAATCCAAATAAAATAAGATTGAGCTTGTTACTTAAAAAAATTCTACTTTTATAGAATATAATATATATATATATATATTTTTTTATTTTTTTAAAAGGTGAAACAGGCCTATTTTATGAGTATAATATCAAAACATATTACTTGATTCAGAAAAGCAATTTTACAGACTTGTTTTCTATATGCTCTATGTTACTATGTTACTAAAAAGCTAATTGGTTGATGAAGGACCCCTTATGGCATATTGCTTCTGCTATAGAAAACTAATGCGCCTAGGTTTTGTTAGTGTCTTCCCTTAGAATTTTAAAGAAACTTTGTGTTACCAGGATTATCTCCCCCAATATATCATTTTGAATTTCATGTTGCTTTGTTATTGCATCTCCTTGTGATGTCAAGGATTTCTTTTGTTTTTATTTTTGTTTCTTGATTTTGATGGTTATATCTTGAGTTTTCTCCCACATTGTCATCCTGTGGCATCTGTCTAGCCAGATGTAGTACATTATGAATCTGATGTATTTGATTATTGACTTGATCATGTCTACCAGCTTGTCTTGACCTAGTCTGTCTATAATGAGATCATTCAGAGTCCTGCTAATCCCTCCTCTGAAAATTAGTGCTTTAGTTATTATGTGTTTATGTGTATCGCTTGTGATGTCTATATAGTGATTATTAGTTTCTCTTCTGTTCTTTATTTTTTTGATAATGCACTTGTTGATTTCTTCATAAATGTCTATGCCGTGGTGCTTGCAA
Source organism: Acaulospora colombiana (assembly GCA_910592055.1). Classification (NCBI taxonomy): domain Eukaryota; kingdom Fungi; phylum Glomeromycota; class Glomeromycetes; order Diversisporales; family Acaulosporaceae; genus Acaulospora; species Acaulospora colombiana. The sequence goes on along the minus strand of CAJVPT010001774.1, from coordinate 11,315 downwards.
ATAAAGGAGTGTTTATTGTTTTCATCACTTGAACAGTTGGGGCATTGATTGTTATTATATATATCGAGGAACCTTTTGTGTAGTTTGTGTATTGTGGGTAGTTTCTGATTTCAAAGTTTTATCATGAATGTCCTTTGGGCATGATCACACCAGTTAGTGTGGTCTGAGGTTATCACTTGATTTCTTTTCTGATTTGTGAAGTTAATGTTTGGTTTCATTTGAGATTGATCCAGTTGGAGGTGTGCATGACCTGTTGGATTAATTTGATTGTTTTGCGAATCAGTTTTGGAATCTCTATTCTTTTGTTAAAGTGAAAACTTAGCAGTTTTTGGTTAAAGGTATGTACTATGAGCATTAAAGGTTGTTCGATTGCCTGATTTTTGAGTGTTTTTTGTGTTAGTATGTGTGCTTGAATATGTATTGGGTCTTTGTCCTTGCTAGATATATTCTGTCATGTGATATGTTGGTGAAGCTGTTCTGCAATTTCATTTATGTTAGATATGAGTCACACTTCTTCTATTTTGTGTATTTGACCCTTTTGCGTGAGTTTTCCTATGTTCTGGATTAGAAGTTAGGAGTCTGTGAAGATAGTTATTTGTTTGTTATGTCCTGCAACTGCTATTGCAATAGTTGCAGCTATAATCTCGGCTCTCAGTACTGATGCTTGACCTTTGACTTTCAAGTTTAGGCTATGTATTGTTTTCTTTTCGCAGGTAAAGATTATACCAGTTTCTATTACTTGTTGGTTTGTTGATTTGTTGAAGGCTCCATATTATGGATTACAAGAGAGGTTTTGTTTTTGAGTATTTTGGTGATTTCATTGATTTTCTGATTGTTGTGTCATCCATTTGGAGCAGTAGTTTCAGGAGATTGATATTTGTTTGCCAGTTGGGGATTTCCACTGCTTCTATCTTTTCGTTTGGCATGTTCCACCATCTTTCAATACTACCCGGTGATATTTGTGAGTGCCAAACCTGCTGGCCAGTTGTAAAGTTGTTGAAACAGTTGGAAATAGATGTTTTGATCACTGGGATAGTGGCTGCGGTATGTTTTGGGATTTTGATATAGCAGTTGTTTCTTATTTTGTCCTTTATGGTTGTTAGATTACATCCTTTACATGGTTCTATCAGTGAGAAGTTGGTTTGGTTATAATGTCTGATCTTTATCCCAAGGTGCGATTTACTCACTACTTTTCCCATTATCAGTTGGTTGTTTACTTGGGAGGTATATTACTTGAACCTGTCATAGTCATTGTGGACCATCTGAATTTGGGCTTTTGAGTTAAGTTCTAGTGTAATCATTCCTTGTTGTAGGGTATTATCCACTGTGATTCTAAGTTCCTTGTATCAACTTGATTCCTTTTTCTTGTTCGTCTTGTTGCTGATAAGTCCTACTGGATGCCAGTTAATAGTTTTCACTTGGAAAAGGTCTAGAATCTGGTTGATATGTAATATTTTGTATATTCTGAGATGGAATCGGTGTTTGTTTATCCATTCAGAGTCTATAATGAGTTCAATGTGTGTTCCTTGGGGCTTGGAAGTCATGTCTTCAGAGCATGTAATATAGATATTGAATTCTTGGATCATTCTGAGACCATCCTGTAAGAAGTTGTGTATTGGTTTATGAACTTCTGGGCAATCTTCTAGGATATTTTTGTCCTGCCATGCCATTCATTGGAGTTGATTGATTTTAAGTCTTGTGACTCTTCCTATTGTGTTATTACTGCAATATAGTTCCTGTAAGTTTGCTGCAAATTTCTGGCATAGTCTTGAATATATTTCCATGATATTGTACATTGTAAGTGAATATAATATTGTGTAAGGCATGTTGCTGCCAGCTTGACCCTTTGGTGGAAGTTTTGTCTAATTAGAGTATCTATTTTGGTAACTTTTGCTTTTGTTAGTATCATGTCTTGTGTCAAGTATTCGATTTGTGGGAAGAGGACACTGTTTATGACATATCGATGCATCTTGTCTGTCATTCCCTTCCATTTGATTATATTGCAGATTGTCTTGACTTTCTGTTTGATTAGGTGTCATTGGTATTTTTTCCTTGCTTTTGCTTCATGTCATGTCCCAAGGACTCTGACTGCTGCCATGTTTGTACTGGATTGTATTAGTTGATTTTGAAAAAGTAGTAATTCTTTTGGCCCATTGAGAATTAGGAGATCTGATTTGGTTGGATTCATAGTGATATCATTGAGGTGGTAAAAGGAACTGCTGGCAATAGTTATTAGCTCCAAGTTCTCTTGATTTTGTATTATGAAGATTGTGTCATCCATATAGGCTGCAATAGAAATGTTGATATTGCCTTTCTTGTTTTCTCGATTAGTCAGTTGATATCCTTTCATTTTGCTTATATGGCTAATGAGGGGGTCATAGTATATTCTCCATAGTAGTGGGGAAATTGTGTCACTTTGGTCAATTCCTTTTTGTACTGTATAGAGATCTGTGTTTCTAAAGAAGATTATTATTTTGTTTTGTCTGTTTGTGAATGCGTCTTCTATGAGTTTAATAATTTTTGATAGGATTTTAATTCTCTCCATTACTAAGGTGAGTCTTTCAATGTTGATTGTATCGTATGCTTTACTCATGTCCTGAAAGAGCATATATCAGGGTTTTTTATTTTTATGTGCATCTTCTAATATATTGTTAATTATACAAATGGGTTCTCTTGTGCTCAGCTTTGGAAGTGCTGCCCAGTTGTGTTCCGACAGGATCTCATGCTTAATCAGTACTTGGTTTAGCCTTTTAGTGATGATTTTGGAGAAAATCTTTTTTGCTGTCTCCAGTAGTGTGATGGGTCTGGTAATATTGATATCATGCTGCCAGTCTTTAGGTTTGGGAATTGGATAGATTGTTCCCTGTTTCTATTCTTTTGGGACTGACTCTTCCTCCATTATTCTATTGTATAAAAGCGTGAGGTTGTATATCTTGTTTTCTCCTAGCTTTTTGAAAACTATATATGATATCTCTGATAGTCCTGGGGCTGACTTGTTGCCCATTCCTGCTATAATTTCTTGTGCGACTATGTAGGAGCCTGGTTTGGTTTCCCTCATATTTCTTGCTTGTGCAATTTGTACGATATTTGAGGTTTTAGCTGGCTTGTAACATATGTAAAGTTTGTCATATTTGTCTACTTGTGACTGTTTGTATTCATTCCATTGTAGCCTTCTTTCTTTGATGTAACAGTCTTTTGCTAAGTGATTAGGGTTATCACAGATCGCATATAATTTTGTCTCAATTGGGTTCTATTTGACAGTGATTTTTCCTAGGTTGTAATTAGTTTCCATTGCTTGATGCAAATTCGAAGCTAATCATTGTGTAGCATTTGCATTTGTAGTTTATTTGCCATGGGATGTAGCAGGTTTTGCCCTTGGCTTGTTGGATGATTTGACAGAGATCAAAGGCATTGATACCTGGTGGTAGTTTTGTTAGTTTGATAGTGAAGTTTCCTCTATCCTTCATCTATTGTAGATTCCATTGGGAGTCAAAGATTCTGATGGAGTTTGCTTTGCATAGTATACTCCAGTTGTTGAGTAGTTTCTCTTTGTCTGTGGTGTTCATGAAGGTAATGGTAGCAGATTGTCACATGCGTTGTATGGATACTGTAATGTTGCTAATCTGGCCATATTTGGCAAAGAGTTGTTAAAGCTCATGAACTGTTGTATCCAGGGGGATGTCCTATACTATTATACTATTCTCCTTGTTAATCCTGTGTGAGGTGATTGGCATAAGTTCAAGTCTGAGGTTGTCTGTTTGGAGTTGAGTGTTACTTGCATCCTCAGCTGATTGCTGATTGCTGAATAAGGCAGTAATGTACTTCTGGTTATCAATTTTCTCACTGTGTATGTTGATGATGCATTCGGGGGCACTGAGAGCCTTGGATATGTATGCTAGCTTTTGGTGTGTTGTTTTTTCAAGGAGTTTACTGGATGGGATGTTAAGTTTGAATTTTTCGCATCCGTATCTAATGTTCTTGTCAAAAGGGAACCGTGATCATGGCTTGTATGCTCTGTTTCTTGTGCTCCTCTCTCTGAGGTCGCTACAGAGTTGTTGTTTCTATTTCCCATCATTTTTGTCCATCACGGAGTCATCCTCCAGCTCCATGTTAACATTCGTATATTCTTGGTCATCCCGACTGTTTTTATATAGGGGTTGCTAAGAAAGGGGCTAAGGTGGGTTTCATTTATTGGGTTCCAGGTTGTAGTCTTGTGCTGGGCCCGAGCTTGACATTGTAGAGCTTGTTTCTTCTATATGGTCACTTCACGAAATTTGCGTGGAGGCATCTTCTTTAATGGTGTGTTGTGGGCATTGTCCTCCTGCTATTTTCCTTCCTGCACATTCATGTGTTTCAGTTTTGGTGGGGACTCGGGTTCCAGGGTTTTGGTTTATCTTTGGACTTCTGTTCTCAAGTTCCAGGCACAAGGTTCCTGGGTTTGATTCACCCTCTGGCCAGATCTTCTTCGTTATAGTTCAGCCGGACGTGGTTATTTGAGCTCCAGAGGAGCCTTCTTGCAGACATCTCTTTTATTTGTTTGCTTTGTGACTGTGCTTGCTGCGCTACTATCAAATGGGGAAATATAATATATATGTTTTTACTGTTTTATTAATACTATATATTATTAATTTGTTTATTTATTACTCATTTAGTATTATAGAAAAATTTTATTTGTTGTTATATTGTATTAATAATATTTAATTTTATATATTATAATATAGTAATTATATAGAGTTATTCATAACTAATTTATTATAAATATATAAACAGTATATCAATATTTTTTTTTTTTTTTAACCCGCAATCATGCCATGATGGCTTGTTTTTATTGAAAAATTGAAACAAAATTTACAATATTTTACAGACTTTCACAATGTAACTAACTTGTCTTTATACAAAAATACTCTAAGTCAAATTTTGGGGACAATATTACACTCCCCCAATAGTTTGATAATAACTTCTATCTACCAGGATCATTGCCAACAGTTTGTCACTGTTGACATAGTATATCAATATTTTTAATTGATTTATTTTTAAATTTTGTTATTAAAAATATACGTATATGTTTTTATATAATATAATATTATTGAAGTATATTTTTACAATAAATATATTTATTTATTATACTATTATTAAGCTTGAATATTTCTTTAGGTTTTTTGAATATTTAAATTTAAACTAATTTATTAGTTTAAGTTATTATTTATTTAATATTTAGAAAATTGTTAATTTGTATTGATTTAATTAAGATTTTTGTAATACTAATATAGAACTTTAGAAACTTATTATAAATTAATTCTTTTTAATTTTTTTTTTAAAAAACTTTCATATAGTAAAAATTAATAATTTTAACTACTTACTTTTTCTTATATTTTAATTAAGTGTTTTGATTTTTGTTTTTTATAAATTTTTTATTAAAAATAGTTTTTCTCTTATTTTTCCAATCAGTTTTTCTTTTTTTTAAAAAATTGACAAAATATAAAATTTTCAAAAAAAAAAAAGATTGGTAAAAAGAAATTTTTTTAATTATATTATACTTATAATCTATTATTTATATAAATATTTATATAATTAATAATTTTTTTTTGAGTATCTGTAGCCAGGCTAGATAGTCAGTTTATTAATCAATTGAAAACATAAATATATTTTTATTTAAGTAGTATGATACATACTATATCTAAACTATTATTCTAATCTTATTAACTTATTATAAGTATAAAAGTCTCTAAGTTCAGTCTTGGGAACAATATTTTGCTCTATAGTATCTTTAGTTAAAAACCCTTCTAGTTCACTGCATCATCGCCAGCAGGTTATTACTACTATATATTATTTTAAGCTGCTGGATTACAGAAAACCACAAAAGAATGAGTTGAAAAAGGGAAGGGACATATTTAAAAATGTCTAAGTAGATAACAAGAAAATAAAAGAGTAAAAATTGAAAAAAAATATTTTCAACTTCCTCCAAAGACCTGTTTATCAAGACCTCTTCTCAATAAGAAATGTCCAATTGAAATATCCTTTTTTTTTCTAACCATCTAAGAAACTTATCTATTCTTGATCTTAATTTTCTTCTTGTGTATCATTTGAGAAAACTTGTCATCTAATGGAAGCCTTTACTTTCAGGACTTATTTGGTCCCAACCTTCTTTGGGTAGTAATTTTTTATCTATCTATAGTAGAAAGAAGACTTATGATAGACCCCAGGTTCTTATGTAACCTAGTAAGGACTAGGTCATATTGTTTCAATGTGATATTTTCCAGCAATCATGCCTAATTAAAGAAATTTTATTGGTATGCATCTTCTATTACCCAAAAGGCCAGATTTCCCAATAATTCTTTTGTTTTGTAATGGTAAGAAGGTCTCAAAAGTGATGGAGATTCTCATCAATTGCATATTCTTCAACAACTTCTGGAAAAATGTATTCTCAACTATAATCAAAGGATTAAAGCTTAGTATGAACTAGAGACTGTTCAGTCTTATTACCTAACCAGGATAAAAAGAAGACCTTGGTTTTAAACTTTTCCTGATAGAATGATAGAAGAGAAAGATCTTAGCTTGAACAAATAATCACTTTTTCATCACTTGGAAACTTGTTGTTTTATCTTATTGACCTCATAGAACTTGATCTGTAAATTAATCCAATTAGAGAAGTGAGGCAGATATGAGGCACCAATTAATTCTTTCTATTATTAATGATGTTATCAGAACATGTGAGATGATCAATAGAGGCTTGTTTATATTCAGTTACTAATATGTTTTATGACAACCAATCAGATTTCAGGTGATATTGTACTATTAAAAATTTAGGGTCAAATCGAGATAGGCAAAATCTCTCAAGAAAACTGTAAAAAATAGTAAACACTTTAAGAGGATACAAGACAGTATGTGAGAAGGTGAATAATAAGACTTCCTCTGTCAACAAAACCTCTATTTCTTGTTACTTCTAGCTCTATAAGATGACACTTCACTTGTCAGTCTTTTTACTTCCTAGAACCTTCTTATCCTTAGTAGAAAAAGTGTGTACTTGAGTCTTTTCAGATTACTAGAGGCTCAAGTTTTTATTCAAAAGAGTTTATAAACAAGTAAGAAAGGATAAGAAAGATACATAAAGACAAGCTTCAAGTTGTTTTAATGAAAGTGTAAAGACTTTATTAGCAAAGAAGTATAAAACTTTTTGCAAATATCTTTTTTATGTGTGATCAAATGATTAGCAGAAAGAGTTTTTATTTTATAATTAATAATATAATTAATATATAGATAATATATATATATATTTTTATATAAAAAAAATAAAAAATTATTATAAAAAAAAAAAAAACTCTTTCCACAAATCCCATAGATCCTTAAAAATTTTCTTTTTAGGCAATTTACCTAAAAAAGAGAAACATCTATAATTTAAGACATATATTCTTGCAACATCAGTATACAACAGTCATCTTAGCACAAAACAATATTTCATATATAGCTCTAGAGCTGTATATTGTTAGAAAATATACATACAACAACAACTTTGATCTTTTCTCCTTTTTTAAGAAAAAAAAAATAAACCAATATAAACTAATTCATAGTTAGAAAAGAGAAGCCAATATCAACTTCACAGTGCTTGCAGCCAGGTCAGTGCAGATTGACACCTTTCTTGTACTATAAAGAATCTTAAAGAAAATAGATTTGCTAGATAAATTAAGCAAATCTCAAATCCCTCAAGACCCAGAAGGATATCAAAGCTCTTCAAGGTCTAAACAATCTAATGTGTACTGTATATCCCACCCTGCAAACACCAAAATACCTAGTCAGAGTAATATGAATATATACATATGTATAGATCTGTTGTCAAAACAAGTTCAACAAAGATCTATCACAACAGTACAACAAGAGTGAATAGATTTGGCAAGATCCTCAATTACAACATTACAATAAGACATAATTGACATAAACAAAACATTAAGGATTTGTAATACAATATTACAAACCAATGTAAACAAGTAAACAACACTAGATAAAGAAGGGATAAATAACACATGTTTGATCAAAACAAAATTAAAATACAAATTAAAATAGAGAATTACTAAAACAAGAAGCAAAACACATAAAAAATTTTTTTACCCCACATAACTGTAACAATATTATATAATTTATTTTTTATTGGCAACCCTTCACGTACACAATGAATAAGACAAAGAAGATTATAAAATAATAGATATTATTGATACTCTAATTTAACTTGCAAGAAAGCTTGACAAATAAAATGAACTATGGACTATATAACAAATAGCCAGATAGGGGCAAGCCACTATTCAAGTGGGTGAAGAAGCATTAGCCCCAAAAACCTGTATGATACTTGATAGTATTATTGCAAGTATCTTAAAAATAAACAAGATGATGTTTCATAAAGAACGAATCTTAATACAATATATAACCTACTTCTGGCAGCTTGGGAAAGGAAAAGAAGAGGATCTCTTCAGCTGTATATTGAAAATAAACTTCTCAAAATTATCAAAAAAGAAAAAAATGTATCAAAAAACATAAAACCCTTTTCATGGAAATTATCATTCAGGTAGAAAATGATTTAACAGTAGACAATGAGATTATAATATCTAATATTCAAGAACAAGAAGAGATAAAAGAGGAAATGGAAATCGAAATACTGAGAGAAAAGATCAAAGGACAAAATATAAGTGAATGTAGCTTATACAATACAAGAAATAAAGCTGCAAATTCCACTCCAAATCCATACTATATAAGTAAAAAAGGAGTATATCGATTAGAAACCATAACAGCAAACATTCCAGGAAGCTTAGAAAAGAAATCTAGAGCCTATTTGTACAATGCCTTAAAACTATCTCAGGATAAATGAAACCTTCTTTATAAAAGTTTCATTAATAGCAATGAATGATTGATTCTCTACTTTAAAGAAGAAGAAGATCTCCTTAAATACTTAAAAGAGGTAAACAGAAAGGAAGAAGCCTTTAGTCTCCAATGATTTGAATTAAGAAAAGAAAAACATATAGATTAATCAGCTTTAGACAAGATGGAGAAAAAGATATTTTGAACCCACAATCTAGAAGAAAGTAAAGACATATGATATATAAGTCTAGTAGATGTAGATTACAAACTTTTCAGAAGCTATAAAAAAGAATATCTAAAAAGATATGGGAATGTTAAAAACATCGATATCTATAAGGTAAAAACAAAGATCAGAGTAAAGGCCTACCTCAAGTGGTATAAACACTTCAAAACCAATCTTGAAGAAATATGAATAATACAACTTGGAATAGAAATGACAAGAATAATCTTCACTAAAGAAGAACTGACTGATAAAGAAATAAATGAGGTTTTATTGAATAAAACAAATACTCAGCCAGGCTCTTAGATACAAATAGAATACTCTCAAGTTTGATAGCCAGAACACTTAATGGTACAGAAGCTAAGGCCTGTTATATACCAAGAAACCCTTATACATTAAAAAACAAAACTTTACAGTAGTATGTTTTACAACAAAAGAAGCAATAACAAGAGCTTGCAAGCAGTATATTTTCTTGCAGAGACTAAGACTATCCTGAAGTATAAAAGCTACAGGAAAAACTATAAGGGATCCTAAACCTAGAACTGAAAGATTAAGAGGAAGACTGAGGTATAGAACAGTAAAAATGGATACTGAATCCATATCAGATTCACTATCAGACAGTGAATCAATAAGCTCTAATACAACTATTAAATATAAGTGGTCAACTAATCAAATGAAAAGGTATCAAGGTCAAAATAGTAATATTTCACAAAGACACCATAGAACCCTAAGCTATTCAGTGACAGGAAGTAATAGGGTACTATTGGAAAACCCTAAAAGTCTACCAAAAAGACAAAATAGGAGACAATATAATGAACCAGAGTTTGAAGATGAGCAAGATCCATTAAAGCTTATATTGACAAATTTGGAAAAACTGAATAGAAGAATTGTCAAGCTTGAAGGCAAATCAAGATTCAGTCGACAAAAAAGAGGAGGGCCAGGATGGGCAGACTGCTCCTAAAATGTCACACCAGTTAATCAAGATAAATATGGAAAGAAAGAGCCCAGTTTTCTCTCAAATAAGATTTATAACAAAGGCAAAGTATGAACCATAGATTCAAATAAAGCTGTAAAACAAGGTGATGACCTAAACATAGATAAATTCCCACAGAATAAGTATATTACCTTTTTGAGAATTCGAAATATAGACAAGCAAATAAAGAATATAAAAATGGATAGAAGATGACATCCAGAAAAGAAGATACACACAACATCAGAGGTGCAATAGACAAAACAAATCAATAAAGTCTTATTGAAGAGATACAGGAACAAGGAATAGATATAATGGGATTATGTAAAACTAAGTTGACCCAAACCAATGCAAAATGGGCTTTTGGAAATCAAAAAATTTATAAGTATTTCTATAGCATTAATAAAGACATACCATTTGGAGCAGAGTCATCCTTTTAATAAGAAAAGATTTGAAAAAGAAAATAGTATTGATAGAAGAGGAGAAAGGTTATATAATAGCAACTAACTTCCTCATGAAAAAGAAAAAAGTCTGTATTATATAGATTTATATTTCTTCAGACAAACAATGATTCAAAAAGATAAAAGAGAGATTAATCAGTCTTATCAAAAGGAAGTAGAGACAAAACTTTCCCATAATAGGAATGGAGGATTTCAATGCTACCTATAATCCATCAAAAGATAAAATAATATTCTTCAAGGCCAAGTTTGGAGTTTCTTGACATCCTGAAATTCCATTGTTCAACTTTCTGGATAAATAGATATTATAGATATCCAAGCAGTATAGGAAGGCAAAAATAAAACCTCAACATGGTGAGATGCCACAAGCAGTAGTATAATTGATTATATTTGGATATCACAGGGTCTAACAAGATATCTATTATTGTGATTTGATAATCAAGAAATACAAAAAGTCATAGAGAGTGATTATACTATGCTTATAAATACCCTCCATAATGAAGACCTCTTTACAAGAAGCCCAACTATCAAATCAAAAATACAAAACAAAAGACAAATCGATATAAAAGAATCCTTATTAGAATAGTGGTAAGCCTATTTAAAAAACTTGGATTATAAGTTCAAGATAAAACTGGAACCTCTTCTCCTAAAAGAACCTGAAGTAAATAAAGAAGGAAAACTTATAGACAAGATTTGGGAAGTCTTTGAAAAACAAATATATAAAGCAGCTTTCAACAAGCTTAAAACTAAAAAGGGCACATCACATAAAGAAAGAAACAATAGATACAATCCTGAATTTGTTAAATATAAAAAAGCCTTGCAA
>CAJVPT010001773.1:0-19947 GCA_910592055.1 Acaulospora colombiana | reverse complement strand
AGCCTTCTTCTGTTCAGAAAACCTCTATCTGTATATTATATCTAGCTTTGAAAAGAGATACTCTACAAGTTGATTTTTTTACTTCCTAGAATCTTTTTTTCTTTAGTAAAGGAAGTATATACTTGAGTCTATTCAGGCCACCAGAGGTCTAAGTTTTTATTTAAAGGAATTTGTATATAAATAGAAGAGGGTAATAGTGATTTTTGAAAACAAGCTTCAAGTTGTTATAAGGAAAGTGAGAAGACTTTATTAGTCAAGAAGAATAAAAACTTCTTGTGAATATTTTTTTTGTATGTGGTCAAAAGATTAGTAGAAAGAGTTTTGAAAAAAGTTTTTTTTTAATTTATTTATTGCTTTAACTAATATTTCTAAGCTAATAGTATCATATGTTTAACCATATCCTGAAAAAGTATTTACAGTTCCTTTTTGTTTTCTCTAGCATCTTTATAGATATTATTGAGATTGTGAATTGGTTCTGCTATACTTTTTTCTAATAACCTTATATAGTTGGATCCCTTGAGGATATTATTGACTTTACAAATTTTTCCCATTTAATTGGTAAGGATTTTAATGAAATATTTTCTTGTGATCTCTATTAGAACAATAGGTTTAGTATTTGAGAGTTCACAATTCCATAGTTTTGGTTTAGCTATTGGATATATATGACTTTGTTTTCAATAAATTGGAGTGACTTTCGATTTAAGAAAGTTGTTAAGTATTTTTCTCAAGAATTCCTTTCCTTTCTAACTTTGTTTTCAATAAATTGGAGTAACTTTCGATTTAAGAAAGTTGTTAAGCATTTTTCTCAAGAATTCTTTTTCTTTCTGACTTAATTTTTAAGCATTTTATAGCTAATTTATAATTTGCCTGGAGCTTTATTATTTGGAAGTATATGTAATGTTTTACTTAATTCTTTTTGAAAGATTGATTTGAATAATTCTTTATATCAAGCTTCTTATATACTGTAAATTCTTTGGACCTATACTCATCCTTCCAATTCTTTGATAGACTGTCATAACTAGAATTTTGTTTTTTGAATGCCTCTATATGATACTTTCTGATCTCTTCTTTGATTTCACTTTTCTGTATTGTGATATTTTCAGTATTTTTCTTGATTTTAATTTTATTAAATATAATCTGCTTCTAACTCAATTTGTTAGAAAGTTAACCATTCTTCTTTAATTGTGTCATAGATCTCCACATCTTTATTTTAAAATTGCTTTGATTGTATCTCTTGTCTTTTTGATTTCCAATCATTGACATATAAATTTTAGTCCTTCTATTATATTTTGATATCTTTTTTTAAGATCCTCCAGAATATATTGAAAATACTATATTAAATATAGATATTTTCAATCTAGTGATTGAATTTGTGAATAGTATTATATTTTTCTATAATCAAGTTAAGGGTCTATAGATTAACTATATTTTTTAATATTTTTGTCTTGTTAAAAAGCTCTTTTAGTTATAAGGTTTTTCTATATTTAACAAACTTAAGGTTGTACTTATATTTTCATTTTTCATTTAGAGCTACATTTTTAGTTGCAAATTTATTGAAAACTGTTTTGCATAGTAGTTTTTTAAAAGTTTTTCAAAGCCTGTTTACTTGAGTTTTCCTTTTCTTTTAATTAGATTCTTTCTATAACATGGGTTGGAGTATTGTTCTAAACTTGTAATCCTGATTTTCTTGATATGTTTACTATTATAAAGAAAATAATCCCTTTATGTCTATTCATTTTTGAGTATTTGTAAAAGGTTTATTGACTTTACTTCTTATGAACAGGTTTTTGTTATGAAGTGTAATTAATAGCATAGTGGGATCACTTTTTATACTGTAATATCTGTTATATCTTAATTGTCAAATCAAAGTAAGAGGTACTGTAACTTACTAGATTATATAATATTTAAATATAATCTATTTTGCTACTGCTTATTGAGTCTCATCTTGTCAGAGTTTTGTTTTTATCTTTTTATGTAGCTTATAATATATATTTATAAATCCCCATTCATCTAGAAAGTTGAACAATAGAATTTCTGGATGCTATTATAGTTTAAACATAATTTTGTAAAAAGTTTGTCTATTTTTTGATAAATTATAAACTGCATTGAAGTTTCTTATCACAATTGTAAAATAATCTAGCCTATACTTTTTTTTTATGAGATTTGTTAATTTCTTTTATACCTTTTTACTTCTTTTTTTATCCAATAGAATATAGATTTGTATAATACAAATTTTTTTTCATTTAATGAGCAGATGACATCAACTATATATTCATATTCTTTTTCTATAGATGCAACTTTTTTTTTTAGATCTTTTTTGATCAAAAAACTAAATTCTATATCTTATTATTGGTACTATAAAAATTATTATAGAATTTTTAGTTGTTGAAGGCCTATTGTTCATTGATTTAAGTTAATTTTGTTTCACATAATCCTGATATATCTATACCTTTTTCTTGTATTTTCTCAATAAGACTTTATTGATTTGTCTTATCTATAATACATATGATATTATGTATACCTATTCATACCATTTTATTAGAAATTACATTCTTTTAGTTGTTTGTTTCTATTATTTTACTTTAAATTTTTTTATTTAAAAACATTTGTCATTTATTATTTAAAAATGATATTATATTTAAATTATTATATTCTACTGTATTATTATACTTATTTAATTATATTTTATTCTTATTTATTATGATTGTTGAGAAAAAACTAGACTCTTGCTCCTCATGATTGTTATAAATAACTGATATGCCTTAGAAGTGATTTGCTCCTTTGTTGTTATATTTAGATCTTTTGAAAGTTGATTGTTCTTTTAATTTATCTATTCTATTATTTAATTTTTCAAGTTGCTAGAATATGATTTAAGTGATCTTGTACAACTTTTACTTCTGATTGTAACTCATATCTTGTATTTCTATAATAATTGTATCTTTGATTTATTGGTTTCTTGTTGCTTCCTGTTGTAGGATATCTATTAGATCTATTGATTTCTTGTCTTATTCTTCTATTATTGTGATATCTAATTTATCTTAAATTTGTTTAGTTCTGATTTTTATTAAAGATAGAGATGGATTTTATAGATTTAGTATCTGATAGTATATGTGAAGCTAAATCCTCATTATTTCTATTTTCTATATTCATATCTTGCTTTTGAGCTTTTAATTACTTTTTTAGATTTTTTCTTTTCTAAGTTAGTAGAATATTTGAAACTTCAAGAAAAGAAATCTTTAAGTACATAGTATGCTTTAACTTGAGTACCATTTAATGTCTTGACTATCAAACTAGTATATGTTTTATTTATACCTAAAAGTTATGCTGAGTTATAGTTTCTCTCAACTAGAATATTGTTGATTTCCTTATTACTTATTTCTCATTTTAAGAATATAGCTCTTGATATTTCTATATCAATTGGAGTCAACCATTCTGCTTCTAGATTAAAAAAAAGATATTTGTGTCATTTGATATATACCTTAATATTTACTTTATAGATATGATATTTTGAATATTTTCATATCTTTTTAATTATTTAGCTATATAATGTTTTGCTAATTTTTTGATCTACATCAATCAAACAAATAAATCAAATAGGAGTATTTTCTTTAGTTTTAATTTTATGAAAAATTTTTTATTTAGATCTTATTTAATTTTATATATATTATCTATAGTTTGTGAAACTATTTATTGAATAATAAAGTTGTTCTCTTTTTGATTTGTTTCCTCTATATATTTTAGAATATTTTTTTCTCTTGTATCTGAAAGGTTAGCCATTTATTTTCATTATATAAGTGAATATAGTTTATATACTACTAGAAACAGAGAACTAATCCTACCAACAAATTCATACTTTATAAAGAAAAAAGGAAACCATAGACTTGGAGTGATAACAGTTAACATCTTAAAGAAATTTGAAAAAAAAATCAAGATTTACTTAAGTAATATATTAAAATTGTCATAAAAAAAAAAAAGAAATCTCTTGAAAAAGAAATTCAAAAATTTAAAAATAAAATTATTAAAAAAAAAATTTATAAGCTATAAGTTAAAAAGATAATATAGATTTAATATATAAAAAATTATAAAAAAATTAATATATATACTTGATTAACAATTTTATAAACAAATAAACAAATATTATAAATAATTTTTATATATTTAAAATTTTTTTCAGTATTTGTTCAATTTTGATAGATTAATTTCTTTAATAATAGAAGTAATAACAAGTTATAAGATAAGTATCAGCATAATAATATTGTATAAATACAAATAAAATAAAGTTGAATTAAATTAAAAAAAAAAAAATTATTTGTAATAAAATTAAGATTACTAATTTTTTTATAAAATTCAAATTTAAAAAATTCGTTAAATATAGGAAAAATAGATTTTAAACAAGTTTCAAAACTTAAATAATTGCTTAAATATGTTACTAGAAAGAGGATATTTGTAAATATCAATTTTTTTTTATTTTTAAATTGATAATTTTGATATTTATTAAGTTTATCTTTTATTTATTTTACTAATTCAAATATTTTTTTATTTATTAATTTTATTACAATTATAATTTCATAGGTAAAACTTATTTTTATAAGAAGTTTATATTGTTTTTTAATTAAAAATTATAATTTCTTATCATTTATTTATTTATTTATTTTTGAAAAAAATTTTCTTATAAAAAATTTTTTTAAAAAAATTATAAAATAAAAAAAATAAGTAAAAGTACTAATATACTATCAATAATTCTTTTTATATACATATTAAAAAAATTTTTTTTTGTTTCCATTCGAACTAAACCATATGCTCATTAGGCGTCGATTACATAAGCCAAAAAATATTTATAGCCTAAAACAGAACAGGCGACATGCACAAGTTAATTGATTGAAACAAAAAAAAAAAGATTATTCTGTGCAACTTTGGTTGTTACTGAATACGTACGCTAAAATTTTCGCACTTTCCAAAGACAATTTAGGCCGGCAGTGTAGGAGGACAACCCGATTTGTTTCATTTATTAGATCAGCACAACTTCAGACTCGACTTTGTTTCATGGTAGTTTTAAAGAAAGAACCCTCGTGCAGCACGTGGGATACTCTGTATGAAACAAACTACTGTATGCATACTGTCTTGTTCATGCAAGCGCCATTCATTATGCAAGTGTTACTGTGAAATTTACTAACAAGAATAGTTTATTTTTGTGCGACATTACTTATACTTCAATAATTCCGTGATGCAGTATTTGTTATCCACATCAAAATACTGTACAGTAATAGGAGAAATCGACAGTCTCGATTCACGAGAATGACACCAACCATTCATTTTACAAAGTTAAATTTGCGGATTTAATTAAATCTATTCTTGTTTAGACAAACTTAAATAATTTATGGTACTTTTTACAGTATTCACTATGTATTTATTACTTTTAAATATTTAAGGTACGCTTTACAGTATTTCTAGGAAACCAGTCCCACCCAATTTTCCCAATCTATTTCCCACCCCACCAAAGATCAACTCCTCATAGGAAAAGAAGTCTCTTAAACCATCCCCAAATTCCATCACTACCGTCATCGCTTGAAATTTCATACATGCTTACATTATAAAAATACTCTCGCATAAATTGTCTTACATATTCTTTGATTCGGTTTAATTCTTGGACATCGGAGCCCACCTCGTCGTTTAGACAAAATATTGAAGGTCTTTCTTCAGAAATGTGTTTTAGATTATCCCACGTTTTCATAGGGTGATCCAAATAGATGAATTGAAATGAACTCCCACCTATTACATAGGAGTAGCGAGAGATTTCTGTTATGGCAAGGGTGCGGTAGGACATTGGGACATTTGAATTTGGGATCATGGGTTCATATATAGAATCACCCTCATCCCCTGTATTCTCCTTTCCCTCTAATTCCTCAGAAGGCAAGAGTGCCTTCAGTCCTCTTTCCTCACTTTTGGATACCAAATGTTGTATTATACAGTCACCGCACTCAATTTTTTTCACTGTTACTTCCTTGAATACACTATTTACATCCACCAAAATATTCTCATCATCACTCATAAACTCATTTCCGAAGCAATACTCCAAATCTAATCTACAACTTCTAGCATCAGGTGGATGATTAAACGGATCAAAAAAACGGGGCCTCCTCGTGACATGATCTATTTTCATGGGTGATATGAGGGCATATGCATACCCGTCCATGCTCGACCATTTGTAGTTCGTTTCCTTGGTTTCGTATATCTCCGCTCTTCTTAAGATGGTCTGGTAGTCCTCTAAGGTCTTCCGGGGGGTGCTTAAAACATTTCCATCACCTAATTCTTTCAATATCGCCTTTCTTTCGGAAAGTTCATAATTCATGTTGTGATTAACATCCATTTTATAGATTAGGAAGCTACGGAGTAAAGCCTCACGGTGTTTCTCCATTACATAGTGCGTGAAAAAGAAAGTGGTGTGCAGGTCAAGAGCGCTATTTCGAAATCGATGAGAGGAGGTGAATTTGAATTCCTCGGGAAATTCGGCAACCATGGAACGCAAGATGCTGGTGGAGAGGGAGTGCACGGAGTGGGAGACGTAGGGACGAAATCGGGAGCCAAACCTTTTACCTGATTAAACGAGATTGTTAATTGTTAGATCTTCCTTAAATTGGCTATCGACAAACTACTTTCTTCTGTTTTAATTATTTGAAAAAAAAAAAAAATAAAATACACTTACTTAACAATCGATTTGTATAATACAGAGAATACCACTCACCCACGTCCTCCGCTGATCCATAATGATTTGGTGGGATGGTGAGGTGGTGCTCGAGGTGGAACACCTGACCGTATAACGGAGTCCAGAAATCGATGGGCGAGAGAGCTTTGCCAAAGAATTGATCGTCGTTTAGATAAAGTACCTGTTTAATGTTTTTTTCAAAGTTGGGATCCGATATGATTTTTTAAAATCAATTCCTCAAATAGAATATGGCCCACCAACCTGATCCGACAAATTCCGAATGTTCATCATCTGACTTTCTATGGCCAACGAGTTGAAGGTAGGTAATAACGAGCGATCGGTAAATATTTCACTATGCTTTACCATCTGAACACGTGGTTCTCCCGTGACGCAATCCTTCCATGTCGTATTCAACCACCTTGGAACTTGCATTATTTCGGAAAGCTGCGTTCGGCCTTTCTTCGTAACTTCCTCCTTATCAAAATCTGTTGCAATGATAAATATCTTATTCACGAAACGTCCCAAAAACATTTCCACCGATCTCACCGAATACCGCAATTCGTCATAATCACGATAACGATTTTCCGAATTCGCGGCCTTATGACCATCTCCATTATAATAAATTTTGCGTAATTCTTGGTGCCTTTCATCACTTCCGTTTACCCATGTGTACACAATGTCGAATTGGATTTCATTAAATCGTAGGCGTTTTTCGACAAGCAGCGAGGATGACTTCTCTCCGGGATATGCGTAAGACAATGGATCGAACTCGCCTTTGCTTATCCACAGATCGAGCCATTGCGGAATGGTGTTATTCACTATTATTCGGTCTAGCCATGAGCCTTCTCTTTCCGGATGATGTATTCGGGATGACCGATTTTGATCGCATCGTTGGACGTAATATTGTTGTGGTATGTCCGTCGAGAGATAAAGCGAATTCAGAGAAACTATATAAATTAATGCCACGAATGTGATTGCAACGAACACCGCTCGACGAGCGACGGTTATTCTTCTTACAATCATTTGCTATATGCGAGTGGTTATTGTGAAGAATCTTATCGGACGTATTTCAAGCTTATTGATTTGCAAAGGGTGGAGAGGTGGGTATATCAAATCGACCTTTAAATTATCTATCTATATATTTAAGATATGATCGGTTTTTACTTGAAGTATCATGGTAATTTTGATGTCATAAATATCATTCCTTTTAATATTATAACACAAAGATAAGTATATTTGCAATGTGTAGTGTCCGAAATTTCAACAGGCAGCGGTGTGTATAACGAGAGAAAAGTTAATACAAGAGGGGAATTTTGTGATTGTAAAAATGAAGGAACCGGTCGTCCTTTCGGTGTTGAAATCGGGGATTTTGTTTTATTTATTTATTATTATTGTTGTTGTTGTTTATTGTTATTATTTTCTTGTTTGATGGTTCGAACAAAAAAACCGAAAGTTATCTTGGAGTGATAAGAGAATGAGGATAACAACGATTCGTTTGTTCACTACTTATGCTATGGATAAGAGAGAAATGAAAAAACTATTCCGAATGGGTAAAAAAAGATAAAGAGCAAGAGAAGTCACGAGAAATGCTAATCACCATAACTGGGCTGGTTTGATCAATGCCAAGAATATAGGTAGATTAAATATCGATTGATTAGAGAGAGGTGGTAATCTCCTGCAGCGTGACAACACATGATAACAACCACACAATCGTATCACTTCAAATTTCTTGGCAATGTTTCACCCTCTGAAAAAGGTTACACGCGATAAAGATTCTTATTATTTTTTTTTTTCTTTTCTTCCTAAGGCATGATCAATCCCGAAAGCAATGTATCTATGACATGGTTAGGTTAAATCTGACAGATTGAAAAATCAATTTAATACAGCCTTTCCTAAAAAGTAAACCCCGAAAATCTTATATAAAACGTTTAAACGAGTGCTTTGTTGTAACGCGGGCGGCATTACATGCACAAACCGTATGTATGCACCCATTGATTTCATGGTTATTATGGTTACATTTCGGGAGGAAATCTCTCTTGTTATCAAAATCAGCAATAGAACTGTTTATCTTATTTGGGTGATTCGTATCACTTTCATATCTAAAGTATTGTATGCAGTATACTGTATATGACACCTTTTGTGGTGGTCAAACTCAGGATCCGAATTGTGAATGTCGGGTGTTTGCGTAGTTAAACAACGCAACTCGGTCATAGCAACAACCTGACGCGTTCATGAAGCAGTGCTGGATCTTTAAGCAGCGGTGGTCGGGAGAAATCAGGTTTCACGCGCATTGTCTCCAAAAATTTTTGGGAACGCCTCTGCATACTAAATCGAATGCTTACTTGAGTTGGCAAAAGATAAGCAACAATATGGTACAAATTTGGACCCTTTGCTTTTATTCATTATTTGACTTTTGCTTAATGTAATAGGAAGAATATCAAGCCATAGCATTAATTCTTTATGAATCATCATCAGAAAACTAATCGACATGTAATTTTGCAGATGAACTAGCAAAAAAAAAACAAATCTGCAAAAATGTTTTTACTGATTTCATGCAAAATTTCGAATTTATTATTTATAACAACCAAAGAATTAATCGTTTCAATAATAAATTGAAGGCATATTATTATCCTTTTTAGGTTGATTTTTTTTTTTTTTTTTTTTAAGAAAAATCTATTTATATAAAGGCGTTATTTAATAGTCGAATCATTGCCAAATTTGATTAAATTTATTGCAAAGCAACTAAGTTTACTTGATAAATCAAGTTGGTTCAATTATTTCAAGATTCAATAAAAGTTCCTTAAAAACAAAACAATCAAAACAACCTAAACAATATATATATTAAAACTATTATTTATTTTAAAAACTTATTATATATTATTTATAGCTACATTAGTTGATATTGTGTCATTTGGGTACCAAATTATTGTCAAATTTGACAAAAATTAATAATAAAAAGATTGATGGATTATTTATGATTGCTGTCACTCAGCATTAAAAATATTGACAAAAAATTAGCAAAAAATATCGACATACTGCAAAAAAAAATTTGACAATATTGTGATAAAAAATTTTTTTTGCATACTGCAACAAAAAATTTGACAAAAAAATTGATACTGTGACAAAAAATTTGACAAAAAATTGATACTGCAACAAAAAATTTGATAAAAAAATTGATATTAGGACAAAAAATTCAGCAAAAAAATTGATACTGTGGCAAAAAATTTGGCAAAAAAATTAATATTATAGTAAAAAATTCAGCAAAAAAATTACCATGGGAAAGAATTCAGCAAAAAAAATTACTGTGGGAAAAAATTCACCAAAAAAATTATTGTGGTAAAAAATTTAAATTTCACAAAATTTATTAAAAAATCATAAAATCAATTAACTAAATTATTCGTCATTTTTCTCTTTCACCTTTTTCTTCTTTTCCACTTGCTTTTCTTTTTCTTTTAAAGATCTCAGCTTGACTCTTTTAGAACTAACTCCAATTGATTTTACTTTGCCAAATGTTTTCAAGATTTTTTGCTTTTTTCTTCTAATCTAACTACTTCCAAATTTTATCCATTTATACACTTTCTCTAGTTTGTTTTTCATTCTCTGAATATATTAATAATTTCTCATATTCAATAATTTTTCATTTTTTAGATTTATTTGTCAATTTTTTACCTTTTTCTGTCTTTTTTTCTTATTCATGTTTCAAAATTTCTTTCAAACTATATGTCCAATTTAATAAATCTTCTGATAAGGTCATATCATAAAAATATAAATCATTGTGATATTATTTATGAGTTGATTGGAATGCTTGAATTAATTTCGAATGTTTATCCAAATATTTCAACAAATCCTTTAACTATAAGTAATTATGATTAATATTGTAATTATTCGATATAAAATATTTTACTAAAAAATATCTCTTTAGAATACCAATTGTAATTATATACATTTATTCTTCTTTTAGTGAAGTTTTTTGAATCAATATCATTTTCTTCAGATGAATATACCTTTGTTTTTTTATTACATTAGTTACTTCATCCCAATATTTGACAACTTTCTTTGACCTTCATTTAATAAGTGACTATACACTTTTAATTTTTCGTGTTCTTTTCTTAATTATTTGTTAAAAATTAATACTTAAAGATAATATAAATACAAAATATTATTAATCTTACTTCATTTAACTGATTATTCATATATAAGTAACAATTGTCTGCTTCTAGTTTTCCAGTTTCTACTTTCTGATATCTTTCTTTCTGATGGTACTTAATCATTTGTTTATTTGCTTTCGTGAGGGATTAAAATATGAAATTATGGATTTTATTAATTCATATATCAACTTTTGTAATATTTTTTTATTCATATCACTCGAAAAAACTTTGTCTACCTCAGTTTATATTTGTTAGTAATGATTTTCATTAAGGCCTTCATTTCTACTCTTGCTTCTTTTGATTTTGCTCATCTTCGATAATCGGTTTTACTGATTTTACCAGTTTTGTCTCTTTACTACTTCTTCTAAATTGAATTCTTCAACACTTTTCTAAACTCAGCAAACTTTTGAAATCTGATATATCAGTTGCTCTAGATTCTACAATAACTATAGGATCAAGTTTAGATTCCACATATTTGAGCAGATCAATTTTCTTTTTTAAATCTTCTATTTCATTTTTTTGCTATTCTGATTCTTTAGAAAACTTGTTGTTAATATATTCCATTAGATTTAATTGTTTTACAAATTCGGCATTTTCTCTTTTTAGTGTTTCAACCCACATGTACAATTCTTCATTTTCTAAATAAATCAGTTGGTTAATAAAGATAAATTTTAATAATTCAGCAATAATTTAATTCTAACCTTTTTCAATATCCTCCCTGATTCGAGTTTCGGGTAGCAATTCAACTTCCAGTATTGATATTCGCGCAACTTCATATGTCAATATTTCAGGCAATACAATAGATGGTCTTCTTCTAAGCAATTCTACAGCCATATTAGGGATTGAAGATTCGGCACCAGGTGTTACTGAATGAACTGTTGCTGCTTCTGATGCAATTGATATAAAGGCAAGTTTGCAATGGCAGGGAAGGTTGCGAAGATTGCGAAGATGAGGATGGCTATTCTCTGTAAAAAGTACATCCAGTTGGTTTTTTTTGTTCAGATATTTTAGATATCAGAAAGAAATATTAAATTAAAGGGATATTAAAATAAAATTATTCGTATTGTTTTAATACAATTCGGGGTTGCATACAATATTATACTATTATTCGTTATATTATATTACAATTTGGAGTCACATATTATATATTATACTATATATTATTCGTCATAATATGCTTGTATTATATTAGAATTCAAAGCTATTTAATATATCAATCACAAATTTGCCACTTTATTTTACTATTTGCCAATTTTCAAAATGTCAAAAAAGCATTCAATTTCAGCTTTACTTAATGAAAGTTTAAGAAAAAATCCTAAAAAGTGAAAATTACTTGCAACTGTAGTAAATACAATGGATCACTTGTTATCCCACGAACAGAATTTTCACATAGATATTGAAAAACAAAAGGCAAAAATTTGACAAGTGAAGAATTCACATTTCGACACAAAACAAGAAATATTTCATCAAGTCGAATTATGTTGTTAAGCAACAATCAACAGAATCTGAGATTAAATGATGCAAGTTCATAATGAAGAAATAGATTATATATTCGAAGATTATTCGGCACTAAAATACGAATTTTTACTGAATTCTAGCAAATTTTCAAATAGTCATTTTATATGGATTTTGTTGTGGATTATTAACTATAGAATTCGATTTAATTTATCAAATAGTGCAACAGATGCACTGCTAAAATTTATGAAATTGGTCTAATTGAAATTGGTAGTAAAGAATTTGAGCTCTTTTGTGGATCTTTGTATATTGTCAACAATAAACTTGGATTATCAGATCAGTTTGTTAGTTTTGTGACATGTCAAAGATGCCACAAATTGTACAGACAGGATGATGCTCTTGGTTTTCAAAAAAAACAATCGGCTAGCGGTCATAAAGTGTGTTCATATTGAATTTCCCAATTCGGCAATAAAATTAAGAAAAACTTGCAATTCTCCACTGTCTACACAAACAGAATTATTAAATGGAAATGTAATTAATCAGCCCTATTTAGTTTTTCTATATTCTACTATTCAATATCAATTGTCGTAAATGTATTAAAATCTGAATTTTGAATCTAATCTTCGGCATTGGGTAGATCGATCAAGCACTGACGAATTCTATGTGATATCTATTATGGTGATATTTAAAAAACTTTTAAAGATAAAAACTCAGAATTATTTTTTAGCAAAGAGACAGCTGATTTGCATTTGGGATTGGTACTAAATATCGACTAGTTTCAACCATTCGATAATAAAGTGTACAGTACTGGAGTTATATATGCAGCTATCACAAATTTGCCATGTGAAATATGATTTAAACATGAAAATATGTTGATTCTTGGCATATTATCAGGTCCTAGTAAACCAAGTTTATATCAAATAAACCATTACCTTTTTCCAATTGTTGACGAATTAATGTAATTATGGCAAGGAATAAAACTCGATTTAACTGCTGAAAATAAAGAGGAAAAAATAATTCAGGCAGCCTTAATTTTAATTTTGTGCAATATTCTTGCTACACAAAAAGTGTGTGAATACATTTTGGCATTAGTGTCATATCATCATTGCAAGAAGAATGCCAATTATAAAAATAATCTTTATAATTTTGGTGGCATAGAGTATAAAAATAAATAGTTTATATCAAAATATTTGCCAACACATAAACAAGATTCTATAGAATGGAGGTGCTGTAACTCAAATGTAGCATGGAAATGTTTTGTTAGTGAGAATTATGCCAGATGGTCTGAATTCCTTCACTTACCTTATTTTGACCAATTCAGCATTTAGTTATCAATCCTATGTACTGTCTTTTTTTAGGTATTAGTAAATAGCTTATTAAACAAATATGGATCAAAAAAGGAATACTGACAAATAATTCATTGAATAAAATACAATCAATGATGGAAAATTTTCAAGTGCCATAAGATATTGGCCAAATTCTGAAAAAAGTAAATAGTGGCAAAGGATTTTCAAACTTTACTGTCAATCAGTGGAGAAATTTTTTCACAATATATGCAACTATTATTCTATGGAAACATCTTCCAGATGTGGATCGCAAAATTCTAATGAATTTTATTAAGATCTGTCAAATCTTAGTATATCAAATTTTAAGATGAAATTCGTTAAATAAGGCTCACGAAAGATTAATTACAATAATTAAACTAATAGAATAAAAATATGGGAAGAAAAAATTACTTTGAATCTTCAACTTTTATTACATTTATATAAATGTGTATGTGATTATAGGCCATTGTATATATTTTGATACTTTTCATTTAAGAGGATTAATAGTATATTAGGTAGGTTTTTAAACAAATTTAACATTCGAAAGTAAAATTCTAACAAATTTTTAATCTAGATTCATTGCCTAATAGTCATTGAAATATTGAATTTGAATTAATATAAAGATTGATGAATGATTATCGAATTATTAATCTAACTATGTTCTATAATAATAACTAGAGGCTTGAAATTTTAAATAATCAATCAAATATTGGCTCAATTTCTAAACTAGATCAGTTTTCAGCTAATGAGTTATATCAATTTTTAAACAACACATATAATATTCACAAAACAATAATCAATGGATTTGAATATTTTCCAAGTAAACTCTTACATCTGAAAAAATCAAATTTAGAGGTATCTACTAAAATATTAAATCTATTAGTTGAATATTATGAGGTATCTTATGAAACTATGAATTTTCAGAAGCCATTTATGAAAGATAATGAAAATTTAATAATTATTTAAAATAGAGCAGATCAATATGATAGAAGCTAAATTGGAATTGAAATATTTGATTCTGTTATATCCTCATAAAATATTAAGGGCTCATTTATATTAGCCAGATTTATGAATCACGATGGAAGTGTTGATTTATATCTGAAATAAGTTCAATTCTTCTTTATACATTTGGTAAACTTTTTGAATAATATTATTGAACATTATTTGGCCTTTATTTAGTGATACAAACCGGTTAATTCAGCAGAAAATAAATTTTATTTCAGATCTGAAAATGACATGAATGTTGAAATGTGAAGTATCGAATTTTATTCAATTAGATGTGAATACATAATCCCTATTCATATTATTTTTGATTGATTTATTCCATTTAGATATAGAACTTCAAATTGACAAGATGCTTGTGAATATTTAGCTATAATTTCTCTAAATCATAAATATAATATATAATTAAAAATTTGACAAATACATAAATTTTAACAAATGTCTAACAATTTTTTGAAAAAAAATTTAACAAAATATATAGTAAAAATAGTGCAAATATGATAAATAATACTGAATTATATAGTAGAAATTGATTGACAATTTAAATTATATGTCAAATTATATAGTAGAAATTGATTGATGATTTATTTATGCCAAATTATATGCTGAATTATATGGTAAAAATAGATTGACGATTTATTTATATTATTAATATGTGAATTATTTGTTTTTTTGATGAATATTATACAAGTGACATTATGTTAAATAAGTATTTTTCAACTAGTGATAGTAAGTAAACTCAAACTTTTGAAATAACTGTATATGAATTTTATAATTTTTAATTATATAATTAAGAATTTAAGAATTTTCAAAATTAAAATTTATAATAAAATTATAGTAAATAAACTCAAGCTTTTAAAAACAACTATATATATATTAGTTATATAATAATTAATTTACTAATATTAAAACAAATATGATATTATAATATAAATTATATATAATCTCATATACCTAAAAAACTCATCCGTATGCTCAATGCCTACTTCCAGGATGAAGCTGAGAAATGATGGATAACATACTTTGAGAACAATAATACTGATGCTGATACCATGAAATGGAAGACCATCTCTAAGGAATTCAAACAGCAGTTCTATATCCAGTGATGGATCAATAAATGGACACATGATCTTGAAAAATATAGGCAAGGACTAACTGAATCTATGACTACTTACCATGCCACTTTCAAAAAACTTCTTAAAAGAGCCAATATTGAAGATGATATACTGTAAGTCCTAGCCAACAACTCTGCTATTATATCAGGGAATTGCTACCACACTTGGCTCCAATTGTTTCTATGAACAATCCTAATAATGTGACTGCTGCACACCAACTTGCAATGGCTTATCAAAATGGTCAGGACATAAATAATGATGAGGAACCACGCAATCTTGCCCCATCCTCAAGGAATTTCAAAATGACTTCTTTGAGATCTGAAGATCCTATGGATATCCTTATCAAAAAGTTTGAAAAACTTCAATTGAACTTGACTGAAAAATTGGAACTTCTTTCTGCTCAAGTGGAAAAACAAGGCTGTCATCCAAGGCAACCTATCTTCAACCCCATGAATAGATCTAACTCTACCCAACTTATATGTTTCAGGTGCAATGAACCAGGACATCTGACTAGGGAATATATGTCAGAAAAGGTTCAAACAAACACCTCCAGGTCTAGGAAACCTTTGAACTATCTCATCATTGAGGAATCTGAGGAGGAACTCAATAAATCTGAATATGAGGAGGAAGTCTACATTGGTTAGTGCAATTAATCCTATACTACTAATAGGAAGGAGGCCAAGCAAAGACAAAAACAATCTGAATCAAATAAGGAATTAAACCTATGCATCAGGAAAGTCTCTAGAATCACACCAAGAAAAATTCATGACTTTGAACCTGAAGTGATTGCAATCCTCCTACTGCCAAACCCAAAAGGCCTAAAACCAAAGCCCAACCATCTATTGTGGACCAACTGCCCAACTATGACATCTTTGAGAATATTCTAAATCTTTCTGCTAAGGCTACTTTGAGACAAATGTTGCAATATTCCAATCAGCACAAAAACTTGGTGAAAATTCTCAAGTGATCTAAGGTACCTGTGGAAACCAATTATCTTACCTCAGGGAAGCCTCTCTGATGTTGAATCTGAAAAATGGCACTTCTTTTTATCGCAAATAAAATTACTTGATCATGTGATTAACCATGAGAGAATCCAATCTGATGATGACAAAATTGTGAAAGTTAAGGAATTCCCAAGGTCCACCACTATTAGGCAATTGAGAGAATTTCTTGAACTTGCTTTTTATTATAGAAAGTTCATCAAAAACTTCTCTTCTATTGCCTGCCCTCTGAATTTTCTTTTGAAAAAGGATACTCCCTTTGAATGGATGGATGATCACCAGCAAGCTTTTGAAACTCTGAAGCGACTCTTAACTTTATCACCCATCTTGAGATATCCTGATTTCTCCAAGGTCTTTTATCTTCATACTGATGCCTCTGAAACTGGTATTGGTGCTGTTCTGGCACAAAAGGATGAAAAAAAGGAGTATGCAATTGCCTATGCTAGCCGTAGTCTCAACAAAGTTGAGCGAAACTATTCTGCTACTGAATTGAAATGTCTTGTAGTCATCTGGGCTGTTGAACACTTTCAACAATATCTAGGGACTCAACACTTCTTCTTGATTACTGACTACTCTGCTCTTCAATAGTTGAAAACAACTGAACTTAAAGGATGATGTGCAAGGTGAATACTCCACTTGGAATCCTATAACTTCACTATTAAACACAGAGCTGAAGGAAACATAACAATACTGATGCCATATCTAGGATGTATGATGTAGATGAATCAATCTTTCACAATTCCAAGGCTACACCTATTCAAAACTAATTCAAAGTCAACAATCATAAGTGAAATCTGATAATAAATA
This sequence comes from Acaulospora colombiana, assembly GCA_910592055.1. NCBI lineage: Eukaryota > Fungi > Glomeromycota > Glomeromycetes > Diversisporales > Acaulosporaceae > Acaulospora > Acaulospora colombiana. Next base: position 2,391 of record CAJVPT010001773.1, on the reverse strand, counting down.
ATATTCAGCTCAGGTAGTTGGTGTTCTGAACAAACAATACAACTTATCTTATCAAAATGAAATTTCAACATTATTATCATCTCAAAAACTACCTACAACACAACAAATTATCTAACACTTTTGACAATAAATAACAAAAGCAACTTATCTCCAAAGCACAATATTATCAAGTGAAAAACAATCAACTCTACAAAAAGGATTACTACAGGAAAACAAGGAATCAATTACTCTGTGTAATTCAAAAATATGAAGTGGAACCAATCTTATATTTACTGTACTACACAACCATCCCACTGGAGCACATCTTAGTGTGGACAAGATCTTTAAAAAACTACATGATCAATACTACTGGCCCCAAATGTTTGAGGATGTGAAGCATTATATTAATATCTATAACCAATGTCAATGACGAGGCAAATTCAGGACCCCTGGACCCTTACACCCAATCAAAGTTGGTAACCCCTTCTCCAAAATAGGTATTGATATTGTGGGATCCCTTCCAATCACAAGCAAGGGAAACAGATATACTGTATCATTGTTGCAACTGACTACTTTACAAAATGGCTTGAAGCTGAGGCAATCTTCCATACCACAGGACAGCAAGTTTTAGATTTTATTTATCAAGTTATTATTTGCAGATATGAATGTTCAAAACAGATACTTTCTGATCATGGAACACATTTTAGGAATGAAATAGTTGAAGCTTTATTAGGAAAATTTCAAATACGACATCTTTATTCTATCCCATACCACCCATAAACAAATGGACTAGTGGAGTGCTTCAATAGGACTCTATGTAAATCTCTAGCAAAAATAACCGAGGAAAAGGAGGATTGGAACAAATTTATTGTATCAACACTATTTGCCTATCGCACATCAAAACAAGCTTCCACCAAATTTACTCCCTTCTATCTTGTATATGGCCGCAACCCTCAAATGCCCCACATGGAAATGGATAAAGTAATGGAAGGAAATATCTTGACCCAACTCTACCAACTGACTGAAACCCTGCTTACTGCTCAAGGAACTGCCCAAAAAAATATTCTGAAAGCCCAAAGGAAACAAAAGGAGAAATTTGACCTGAAGTTGAAAAAGCCAAGGAACTTCAAAATTGGAAACAAAGTGTTAATTTATGATGCTGCCAGGGACAAACACTTTACTGAAAAACTCAAACCAAAATGGAAAGGACCTTACTTTATATATAATGACTTGGAAAATAGTGCCTTTAAACTTAGGATGATAGATGGAAAAGTTTTGGCTGCCCCTCTCAACTAGGCCTTGCTGAAATCATATCTTGACCATGAAAAATGGGAATCTACTGTATATATTGAAAACTGAAAGAAGAAATATATAGTGTAATAGTAATGGCCATGAGCTCTCACCACTATTACAGCTGGCCCCAGGGCTCTCAGCAATTACTGCATAATTCCAAGGTGAAGTACTTATAAGTGGACAAGTGAAAACATGAAAAAGTAAAACAAAAACCTCAAAGCTCAAGCGAGGAAAAGGTTCTATCCAAAGGAGCAGGAATAGGAACACCCAACTGAATCAACAGGATATCAAGATTGCTCATCCTTCACCACAAGTTCTGGTTTTTCAACTCCAACTTTCTGACCCTAGTTAAAGTGGAACTTCTGGAGGCTAACCGCTCTACCTCCCTCTCCAATTGATAGATTTCTTCTTGAAGGTTAGCCTGGGACTGTTCACTATGACGTATTTGTCTCTTCAAATATTTGACCCTTTCTTGGAGAGTAACAACAGTTGCCCACAAAGGATTCATCCTTTCTGAGTGAGTGGGTTTTTGTACTTTGGCAGTTCTAGTTTCTCTTGGCATGATAATAAAAGGAATATAAGGAATACTTGACAAACCAAGGAAAATCCTTATATTAAATAGTGAAATATGGATGATTGTACCATCCCAACAATTATATAAGGAGCTCCATTGCCTACTAGGTTGCAGCAAAAAAGATTACTATACTTGTGCAAAAATTACTATGACTACTATTCAGGACCTAATTTTGGAGGATCTTCTGATCACAATTCCTGAATTTGTGCAAATAATTCCAATATGATATGATTTACTTCAGTCCATTGAAAATTAGGTTTTGTAAACATACAGGTATATGCAATGTGCTATCCACATGAAAAATAGGATTCTCTCCTTGATCTATACATATTATCTGAAGAAATTATTGGAAGGAATTGTTAACCGATCACAACAATCCTATCTGAACAAACACCTGACTAAATATCATCTTACTGGATGCCATCACACTTATAGTCTCTTTGAAAGGTCTGGGATTGAGCAAATTTAGAGAACAAGGCATACAACTTTGACCATGATTACCAAGTTAAAGTTCAGTGAATATCAACTCCTTGTGAATTCTTGAT
>CAJVPT010001772.1:0-19948 GCA_910592055.1 Acaulospora colombiana | reverse complement strand
TATATCCTTTAATGAAAATTATTGTTATTATTATTATTATTATTATTAAACATTAAAATAAAAAATTAATAATTATACCTTTGATATCCATGGCAGCTTTTGTTGTTTTAATGTACAATTTTTTGTCAAATGATTTTCTGTTTTCCAATATCGATAGCAATAATTTTGATATTTAGATGGAATGGATGGACAATTTTGAACCCAATGTTCATGATTTTTACAAAATACACATATATTATTAAATATTTGATGGGAAGATTCAGTTGACGGATTTGTAATTATTGTCAATAATGTATCAGTTGATGATTTTTGAATTTCTGTGATATTTTTGATCACATTTACTTGTATCTCTATTATACTTGTGTGGCACATCTTTGGATATAAGATATATTAGATATCACAGTTTTTTGAATTTATTTAATAGTTTTTATGATCTTTAAATAAATATTTAATAATTATTTTGTGTCTATAATAAAATATTTTATTTATATATACAGTATATGTATATGTTCATTTTTTTCATCTATCTTTATCTTTATAAATAGAATACTTTATCTTCTAATACTTTTATAAAATAGAATATTATAATTTGATTTTTATCTTTATAACAAAATCCAAATTTGGCTTATGTTACCTTGGTAATTTTATACTTCTAAAATGACCTCGGTTTCTAATAAATTTGATTTTAAAAAATCAAGAATATAATTAAAAAAAAAAAAAATGTATTTTATAGATTATCAATTTTAATTTTGATTGATTACTTTTAAATACTAATTATTATTGGTTAATCAGATTTGACGTTTAAATTTTTGATGGTGCAAGACTTTTGTGAGCTACCGTATATTTTAACTAAGTATTTAAATTTATTTGTTTTTATAATACAGCTAAATAGATCCATTTAGTTTAGATCTAATAAAATAAAAGTATTTATAAAATATTTGAATAATCTGTTTATAATTATTTTAATAAAAAATTTTCAATTGATATTTTAAATATAAATTAAAAAGAAATTCAATATTTTTAAATTTCCTATATGTACAATAAATTCAAATAAAATTTGAATATTTAATTTTAAAAATATAACAATAAAGAATATTAAAGTTTTATTAATTATTAATTAATAATTTTATAAAATTTTAAAAATCATCAATTACTTGATTTAATTTATAAATAAAATTTTTTGTTAATAAAAAATGATAAAAAAACTATTTCCTAGAACGTATCTTAATAATTAATAAAGGAACCAACCCGACGCAAGGATGAGCTAGCGTTTAAAAAAAAAATAAAATAAAATAAAAAAATCAAAATCAAAATAAAAAAAAAATAAAAAAACTATTTTATAAATTTATTCATCTTTATTTAATATACAGTATTTATGCATTAAAATAATTTCAATAAATTTTTTTCATTTGTAATAGAAAATTGTGCATTATAAAAAATTAATTCTTCATTTTCAAATTATTTACAACGATTTCCATCTCACATGAAATTTTTTTGTCAAACCATTATGCATACCATACAGTACTTGGTGTCATGGTATCGAGTTCATCCAAGGATGACTTCTAATATTCTGGTAATACCAAGACGTTCGCCAGGACGTTTGTCAATAAGGGAAAAAAAGAATCATAAGTTAGGTATTTTATACCGCACATGCAATGACCATCAGTACTATTAGAAACGTGGAACGCAAAAGATTTTGTGAATGCACTGTAAAGAAGTTAAAGAGAGAATTGTATCTCCGATAGTTTTCGATGCTGTGTGCAAAGAACAGATAGCATGAAATATACTGTATATATATTTCATCCTCTGTTCCACGCAATCATCCATTAACGAGGAAGGTCAAATTAAATGATCAATTAGCAAAAATTCAAAGAACATTCACGCAAAAGAAATTATGGTCCGATAATGCGTAGGTGGACGTGATTTATGCTACGGTATCCTAATACCTGTGAAGGAGCACGAAATCATGACCATAAAGTGACTGCCAGGCCTCAGTCCAAGCGAAAACTATAAATTCGCAAGAACCGAAACCAGTTTAAGTTCGTGGCACCAAACTACTTGAGCACATCCATATTCTGTACATTTGCATGTTTCATACAGACCAGGTTCAACTATTTGTAGATGGTGTAACATATCAAGAAATAGGAATCGCAGAGTCTGTTAAATTAGTTCCAATCACAATCTTTGCCACGCGAAGAATGTCATTAAGCAAAACAGCCAAGAAAATACTACCATGGGTCGTCATTGGAAGCGCGACAGTTGTGATTAGCGGGATTGCTTTGCTATATACGTTTCAACGTAAATTAATCTATACTGCGAACTATCCTCAAGGGTCCCGAAAACATGTAAATTCTATTTCCTCGTTGAAATATTATAAAGTTATACGCATGTTTCACAGTCCTTTTTGCATAGGTAAATAATAAGCATACATTCGAATAACAGATTTTGAAAAATTATCAGAATAAAAGTTGTCCTAACGAAAATGCCTGAATTTATCAACAGGTTTCCAAACCCACGGAATTTGGCATCCCGTACTCTAATGTGGTCTTGATAACGCAAGATAAAGTTAAAATTCGTGCTTACGTTTGCAGAAGACCAAACGAGGAAGATGCAAGTAGGAGGCCAACCATTTTGATGTTTCACGTAAGTTGATCTCAATGACCACCGATTCAACATCGAATATTACTTATTTGTCGATTGGAATTTCACAGGGAAGTGCTGGAAACATGGTAAATCTTTATTTGACATATCGATGGTGAATTGGGAACCCGCATTTATTTCGGAAGATGTTTAGGGACACAGGTTGCCAATAGCCGAAAGGTTTTATAAAGATTTCAGGTGTAACGTGATATTACTGTCTTACAGAGGGTACGTATGAACTGAAAGAATCACGAATAGAGCACGGTACGATTGCATTCAACGACGTCCGCTTGTTCCCACATCCGAAACAGATATGGCCATAGCGAAGGAACCCCTTCGGAAAAAGGCATTCGCATGGACACGCAGGTAACATCCCATGGGTTTTTTCCATGCCTTACACAACTATCGCATTGCAGGGTTAATATATTTCGTGCAATTAGGCTATTCTAGATTACATCAAACAAGATCCATCATTAAAAGACACCAAACTTATAATATACGGACAATCACTTGGGGGTGCGGTGGCGATCGACCTGGTCGCCAGAAACGAGTCTAAAGTTTGTGGTTTAATTATTGAAAACACTTTTCTTAATGTGGTAGGCTCTGAAATCTGCATTAAACAAGGCCGTACGGACGGACACAAACTCATTAACACCATTGAACTTCCTATACAGCAAAGGATAATTTCCCACGTAGCGCCAAAGTTTCGATACATTTCTTTCATCTGCTCCGAAATTTGGCCATCCGATAAGAGCATCGTGAGAATCAAAAGCATTCCAATATTGTTCATTTCCGGGACGAAAGACGAGATCATTCCGCCGCGACAAATGAGAACACTATATGAATTGGCGGCTACCACCGGAAGAAAGGAATGGAAAGAGGTCATAGGCGGATCGCACTACGATACTGTCACCAAACCCGAGTATTTTGAGATTATCGGAGAGTTTTTAAGGAAGGAAAATCTGGGAGTTTGATGAATTGAATAAATTGTTTGATACTGTATATTACGAGTTTTATAATAAATTTAAATGTCATTGCCAGCGAACGAGGTAGGAAGCAAAAATATTTCACTGCCGTCTACCCAAAAATGAGTTCTCGACAATTGGATAAACTTGCTTTCGCGATAAATTAGGATTCTTTTGGACATAGAATCCTACATCCATCTCGTCGATGTCGTTATCCATAACAGGGTGTCTCTCTAAGCCCATCATTTTCGCCTTAAATTCCTCTAGAACCTCTTTCCTACAAAACGGACCATTCACCGAACAAATAATCATCTCCCTACGAAACCCCCCATGATCAAATGACAGCATCACAATCAACAGATCCAATTCCCTCGTTTGACAATATTCTTTCAACCCACGAATCAAGACTTCGAGACCTTCACGTTTAATCCAGGCATCCACATTCCAGCCAATGCTACTTATTCCTACACGATATTTTTCGATATTTCGTTCCTTATAATCTTTGCGCAAAAGGTCGAAATTTGATAGGTCAAATATGTCAAACCTTGCCTTCCGTATTTTATCATAATAATTCTTGATGAAGACATTCACATTTTCCGAAAGTTCGAGAAAATTGAGGAGAAAATCCGCTGCCATCTGATCTTTGTTTGTGGTTCTACCCTTGGAGACATCTAAAAAGATTGTGTCTGCCAGGATTGGAGCCAGAAAAAATTTAGCAAGTTTTGCGTCATCACTCTCTCTCTCCCATCGGTCTTTGAAATTCAGTACAACCAAAGATGTGGCTGATCCGACATTTTCAACGCATCTTAACCTAGCATTCATGTGTAAACCTTTGTCTTCGTGATGATCCAAGATTACCTCCACATTTTGCGAAAAATTTTTCCAGACGCCAATTAGTTCGTTGTGATCAACGAGAACCAACTGAATATCATAGTTCGCAAATAATTTGTCAATGTGTGGCGTTATGTCGTCAATAAAAATCAGGGTATCCACAGAGAAACCACAGTCTTCAAATACATAAACGCATTCTGGACGAATGCGAATATCCGATCTTGGGATTTGGATAATTGGAAGGCAGGTTCGATCAAAGTTTGCGAGTTGATTGTTGAGATGGGCGTAAGCGATTGACCCAATCACCGAATCCAAGTCTAAATTAAAGCAAGTAAGAGAAAGATTAACTTTGATCGAGGAAAAGAAGTAACAGTAGTGAGCGAGAATTATAATTGCCTGCCGATTCATTTCCAAGAACAAACAAAAGATTTTTTTTATCTGGATTAAATTAGATTAGTTGTCATACTTTTAGCGCTTTGATTTTGAAATGGAAGCAAAAATCAGGTCCAACATTACCTGCAGATTTGTTGGATGAGGGAACTTTGCCCGTGTTATCCGGGCATTCCTCCAACAATTTATTGAAGTTGCTGAGAAAATCAAAAGACATACTTTCAAACCTAACGCTTCTACTAATGTGTGCTAGAGTGCTATACATAATTGTCACGTGGTTTAAGGTACGATTGTGTGACAATTATTTAACGTACTGTATGTGAAAATAAAACGGTACATATACAGTATGTGAAAATAAAACAGTACTGTATATATTTTAATAAAAGTTTGTTTCAGAAATACTGTCTAAAATCAAATTAAAATTGGTAAATAACCATTCCGCATTATAAACAATACTATATGCACCAACAATTTATTTTGATAAAAGTTCTAATGATCACTTATAAAGGCCGTCATTTTATTTTACAAGTTAATGCTTCAAGAAAAATATAAGAACGCGCTATTAAGAAAAAAAAAAGAAAATCCTGCAAGTTCAATAATTATATTGATTACTGAATATTGTTTTTGAGGCGATTATTGGAGAGGAGTTTCTTGCTTATTGCTTTGGCCAAACAATTTTCAATGTTTACTTTTTAACGGAGTCTCGCACGATTAGACAGTAATGATGAAAACACTCGGCAACACAAATAATCGGTTGAAAATCCTCCATAACTCATTAACCATCAACTTTCTTCACCAATCTCGGTGGTTTCTTCTTCTTGGGACTCATGCTATTGGCCAGGTATCTCGTTTCATCATATAATTCCGATTTCTTCTTTTTCAATTTCTTAAATTCCTTCGCCATCTTTCGTTTTAATTTCCTCTCGGCTTTGAGTTTCGAAAGTTTCTCTTCTAATTTCTGCTTTTGTCTTTCCAATCTCTTCGGATCCGGTGTCCATTTTGACCTGAGTATACGTCGAACGGCCTCAGGTGATATCTTAAATTGTTGTGATAATATCTTCGGGGTGTTCTCCTCCGGTGCCTAGGATAAAATTTTAGGACGAACGCCTAGCCGATAAATTATTACACGATCACATCAAAGGGAATTAATTTAATTTACCTGTTCATGCAAGGTCCTAATCTCATCCATGATTTCCCGTGATACCTTTTTCTTTGGTTCCCATTTCTCAAATCCGGTCCTTTCCATAATAGAGTATTTATGCTTTAGCCATCCTGGCAGAGGTTTTGTTTTCCAGTTGGGATCATAATTTCTCGGTAATGAATTCACCCCAGCAAATAAATTTTCGCGATCGATTTCTTTAATTCGCATGTCTCTTGGTTGCTTGTGTTCTTGTGGCAAAGCTCTCTTGTTTATCAATTCCAGTAAAAACCTCCGTTTGCTTAGTCGCGATGACCGTTGTAATATTTGTTGACTTAGTATTTGATAATTATATTTATGCAACGCCGGTCCTTGTTTTTCACCGGATTCGCGAGAGGAATTTGAATTTTCCACGTGCTGCTCGCAAGAAGAAAGAAATCAAGATCAATGTGGATTCATAATTTCACCGGGAATTCTAGTTAATGGAGTTGGTTAACCTTACATTATCCTGGTTAACGTTTGCATTGGCATTGTTCTCCTGAGAGCTGACATCCGCACTCTCGGCATAAATTCTTTTCACATTCCTAGTGTCCGCTCTTTCAACCTTCCTGGCGTCAATCTTAGCATCCAATTTGCCGTCGTACTTATTTCTCGCACCAACAGATTTTGAATTCCCATCAAGATTTTCCCTCAACAAACTTTCAAGGGTAATCTTGACATCTTTTTCCTCTCCGTGCAATTCACTTTTACTCGCCGTATTATCATAACAACTGGAAGATCCTCTGTCCAATTCATTAACCGTTGCTCTGCTTTTTCGTCTTATCGCATTACTACTTATTTCACTCTTTTTCGTTATGCTCGCGATAGTATTTTCCCTGTTCTGAATGGTATCGTTTGCCAGTATAGCAGAGGTGATAAGGTCACCACCTTGCAACCTGACCTTCAACCTTTGCGCAAGACTAACAGTATTATTTTTTTCCATTGACGCCTCCTTTTTTCTCCGTTTAGCCTCGATTCGTTCAAGCCTTATCTTTTTCTGCCTTATTCTTTCAACGGCATTCTTTGCGTTCGTTGGACTTAGAAATATCCTGTAGTTCTTGTTATTCTTTATCAGGCCTCCGACGGTCGTCTGTGCCCTACCGACGTAACTTCGATGTGGAACTACTACATTCCAACGCGTTGAACGTGGAAAATTGTACCGAGGGTATGAAGACGGGGGTGCATCGCTAATATTGTAAGAATGAAGTGAAGTTTTGGGGCGATTGCTCGTGCGTGGAACTCCTAGTGAACGTGAGAGATGGTGATTAGGAGAAAGGTTGGCGGTGAAGAAAGCATGCGAGATCCGATGGTAGCTCACAGGGAATTTATGGAACACCGAAGGGTTGATTAAAAACGGATTGTTGTTTTTGAAAAAGAGAGGCATTTTTTTTATGATCATCTACATCGGATTTCTTATCTCGTCAGCTTCCTTACCCGTTTTAGACAAGCTTACATTACGGTATGACGCATGTGCGTTGTGCGCGCACAGTTCCGCAATCCGGTATGTATACTGTAAATACTGTTATATTATTACTGAAAATAATGCGATGGTTTATTGTTAGATGACTGGGAACTTTCAGTTTATCAATCATGATTCTTATCGGAGATAAGCGTTCATGCTATTTTTTAACATGATTAACTCCACATGTTTTAACTACGACACGGTCCCAGAAGTCTAAAATATTTCCACGCAGTATAAAAACTACGCGATCCGATCGCCCATTCCTTACACGAGAAACCGGGTCATCACCAAACATTTTGTCATTGTTCCATTAAATATAAGAGGATGCCCAGGGTTTACCTTATCTTATTATTTCTCAGCATGATCCTGAAAGCATCGTGTTCTCGACTCAACGACTCTCAGGTTCTGAGCTTGCACATCTCTCATAACCGCGTGGTCACCAAAAATTCCTTGGTCCCCCCGATAAATGAAATCGAATCGTTTTCGACCTTCAACACGTCGAGGAAAGGAACAAGCGAAATGCATTTTCTTCGGGAAGGGGAAATTCTTGATCTTGAAGGCAGCGGGGTTATTGGAAGAAACGTGAATCCAAGGTGCAAGGAACACTGCAAACACGAGTGCAAGCGACATTGGCATCCTATATTAAGATACATTTGCATCTTTAGATGTCACAAGCATTGTCATTTATAGTCCATGGTTGTTTTGTGAACGACGGGATTTTTTTCTTGTAACACTCGTACAAACATGTTTTGTTTTTTTTTAATGGAAGAACCCTCAGCGTTTGCCTTTAGTTAATAATCGTGGACCACGGAATGTCAAATTTTTTACTTCAACCCCTACTCACAATAATAACGATGGCAAAGATTGGAAAATTAATTTTTGATGCTGAATTAATTATTGCGCGTATTCCTCGTGTTCCCAGAGAACTTAATGCCATCAGTAAATATTTCATTATTGTGGAGTGAAGATAAAGATAAGTAAGTCGCTATTTATTCCATATTACAGTACACACCTGTACAACGCGATGTATGCTGTATATTGCACATGAAATTCAAACGTCTCATCTTGACAAATTTCAGTAAAGACAAAGATCGCTCACCACGCCTTCTTCTCATTTCGCAAACGAAAGAGATGCGATTACATCATTTGATTTTTCACATGATTCACGCAACCAACCATAATGAACTACTGTAACTCTTCAGATAAAATAGGATCGACGATCGACAAGTTACTTTCTTTCTTCCCAGTTGCTCGCTGTCTATTTATTTATTTATTCATTCATTCATTCATTCACTTTACTTGTTTGTTTGTTTGCTTGCTTGTTTGTTTTTGCTTGTAATGTGGAGATGGACGACATCAAAAGCAAAAAGAAAAAGGAATCCAAATTCTAATGTTCAATCTGAAGAGGGTAAATCAGGTTTCAATCCCAAGGAAGGTGCAGTGGTTGGGATGTACTGTATACTTGAGAGCGTTAAAGATTCTTGTCCTCTCGTAACAAGTGATAGTATGTTTTTAGAGCATAAAATTTCGAAACGTGTGAGAAAGGTTTCTAAAAATCGTGCCATCTATCTTAAAAAACGCAAGGCTCGGTACAAATCTCGTCGCCGTGCTGAAAAACGCGGACTCCTTTGCAACCCACCACCCGTTCCGCATGCTTTGAAACTACCCGTCGAGATATTTACCAGGGTGTGTAATAATTTGCCTCCATCTGACTTGTACTCTCTGACTCGAGTCTGCAGACAATGGAGAGGCTGGCTAGACGCTCCGGAAAACAAATACACCCAAAGAATATGGGCTGATTCTCGTACCACATTTGCTAAAAGAGTAAGACCCCCCCAGGGTGGAAAGGATGAACTGTGGTGGTTCACCAGAAAATGGAAAATGGTTCCAAGCTGGATCACCGATTGCTTCTTCTGCACAAGCACCAAAGCCCATAAACACTGTCGCTACAAGGATACCTTGGTTCGGTGCTGCAAGCATTGCCATGGTTTCTATTCAAGGCAGGCGAGAAAGAGGGTGAGTGTGCATTTGCAAACTTAATTGTATCATGCAGTTTGAACGTGAGATTTATCAAGGGTCCCTTCATCGACGTTGCAGTACCCGCACATAAATCCGCCCAAGCCTAAGTCAGTTCCCAAAAGCCGTCGCAATAGTGTCAGGTATCGGTATTACGACGGAGGTTTGCGACCTTACTAATCGACACGTACTGTATGTACTGTGCAGTAAATTTGCGGTGATCTTCGTCATAAAGAAGGGAAAGCAAGGTTGATTGCAATTCCCCTTTACAGTATTTCACTTTATCTCGTAATGTAAATTATTTAGAAATTTAGATCACCATCATAATACTCTTTAAAGTCATTCTAGACTAGACTCGTGACTCGTTAATTTAAAAGAAGTCTTGCACAACAACTACGTTTAAAAATATTCGCAAAATAGTGTTTACCGAAACAATTCATTCGCCTAAACAAACCACTCACCTGTTAAACCGCAATAATAGAGAATTAACGAGTGCCAGTTGATTTTATGTGAGGTAGAAGCTTTCAAAGCAAATGCATGTTATACACATCATACGCACTAATAGATGTTGCCATAAAGAAGTGGCGCGAATACAATTGTAAAAGCAATAGTCTGTCGAGAATCGATGTTTAATTTGAGATGCAAACTGATCGAATTCTACCCACACGTTTTTTTAAACGTCTACACACTCATGTTTCAAACTTCGCATGACCACTTGACAACGGTCTACCATCTTATCGCCTTGAAAGACTTGGGCGGCGTAAAGTCCGGTCCGTTGTTACCTCGATCTTCGACGCCATTCATCTCGCCATGCACTTGACATATCCACGAGTATACCCTTGAACTTGGGGTAACGGCTGAATATTCGTCACATGCATCGGTTATGCCACTGTCATTCTGTGACGGTACCTTCATAAAGTTACCGCCAGGCAAATGGGGATGGCCGTTATAACGGAAAGACGGCGTACATTGATCTTGATCTTCGTGGAAGTTGACTTCCATGTCACACTGCAGCTCTTCGATCATTCCTACAATCTCCTTTTCAATTCTGTCGCATTGATCACGCCTCGCAAGCTTCTTTTGGACGTCGCAACCGGCAGGATTATTACTTGAACGCGAAAAGCTGACCCGATCGAATAAACTGTGATCATACACGTTCAAGGTATTTGAGTGTTCGCTCAAGAGATCTATGTCGCTTTCTTCATCTTCGTGGCTAGTGTCACCTCCTGCTTCTCCGACTTGCGGAACCTCCTCTTCGAACAATAGCCTGTTCAACTCTCTAAAGGAATTAACACGATCCTCCTTGCTGTATTCTTCGGCGCGTTCGCTTGTTGGCATGGTCACAAATATCCTTGTATAATTCGGATGCCTCTCCTCATTCCAGGTAAGTTTCGTGGATTGTAATCCCCATTTCACCTTCCTCGGCCTCCCTTGCCCCGACCTTGAACGGGTTCGATGTTCCATAAATGCTTCGTATCCTGACTTACCTATGAAGCATAGATATTTTGGTCGGTATACCTTGACCTTCTTGATGAGATTTGGAATAGCGCATGTGATCTTATCTATCGATAACTTTTTCTGTAGCGGGGGTGCGTACGCGAATTATTATTATCTTGAGGGTGTTCATGTGGTGTTATATCGGAAAGGTGAACGCGTTACGTATAGGCAAGCAAGTACCTTTGAGCGATCTTCAGGTCGACAAAGCAATGTGACAATTCCCAATTTAAAATCACGCGCCAAGCGCCTATCATCAAGATAGTTAACCCTCTCGCCTCTGGTCAATCCTGGAAGAGATGTCAGAAGGTGAGGTGGATCGCCTTGGCAGAACGTGCGGTATGATAAGTGAACGATAACGCTATATACCGCCTTCCATCAAGCAGTCGTAAAAGTGGTTTAAAGACGACGAGAAATGGTGACCGGTTGATACACTCTTCTTTCCAGAGAAAAGATTGACGAATATGACTATCAAAAAGATTAGTTCAGGTCGCGCACCTTCTAGGACGCCTGAAGGAATTCACTCGTGATGACAAGAGTTACATATAAAGAGATAAATCAAATGTTACCTTTCAAGCCATAATCAATGACATCCGCAACGGCCAAACTAATATTAAATTTTCCATCGCGTCTTAAAACACTTCTCCTTTTCACAATCACGTCACTATCTGACTCTTGACCCGTGTTACTCGAAGTCTCTGAGACTCCCGAGGACTTAAGACGACGTGATAGAAGTTGAGAAGGTTTGGTACTTGAATGTCGTTGAGAAGGCCCGGAGGGGATTCCGTGTCGTCGTTTTCTTTGGTAGGTTTTTAATTTTTTATTATGCATGGGTGGCATGATCGGCGTGAAATTATTTCTCCAGAGATGAGATTTATATCGCCTTACGAAAATGGGACACATCGGTAGTTTCCGTAAACTCGATGGTGACCATTACTATAACCGTTGAATGTCTGTCTGTCTTCCTCTTGATTCCAACTCTGAGGAAGCTTGTGCTATTCATCACTACTGTAATCAACGTGAGTCCATCAAAGCTTGAGATTTGATTATTATTTGTGTCGATGTCAAATCAGAGATGTCATTTTAATTCTTACATTGAAATGGATCTTACAACTTTATTTTGCGATCCATAGTATACAGTATAAACCTTGATGGAATTAATTTAAATGCGTTCGTAATGTGTACTGTACGTTAAAAAGAACGTGAAAATGCAAATACAAAATGAATGCCGTGCATGATATAAGCATAATACGGTAGGTACAAATTTTTTGCTTTATGTGATAATGGCTGCTCTTTTTTGTTAAAGTGGACAATACATTTCTTCATGGTACGCCGTTTAATAGATTATTCAACCTCTTTCGTTTCTTCACCTTCTTTTTTTTTTTTAATAATAATTTCGAGATCGTTAACGACTCTCCGAAAACTAGTAGAACTTGGATTAATGCAATGCGATGGTACTGTAAAGGATACGGAATTTTTTTTTTTTTTCAATCATCAAAATATGGTTCACAAAGGTTTCGAAGGTCTGACTCGCATATGGTTCGGTGAATTATCAGAAAAACGAAGTAGAATCACCGCGTGTGAGTTCATTACATTGGAACTTGACGCCATTAAAAACATGTACTTTTATCCCTCCCATCGCCAAAATAATCGATGCGTACAAATACTGTATATAGTATAATATAGCCTATTGGCTGTAGTGTAACTCATGGCAGCGGGTTATTCGCAAAAAAAAAAAAGAAAGTATAATATAGCCTAATTATGAATGATTCTGTCTCGTTCTAATGTTAAGTTTTATGTCTACAGGTCGATTTGCGGTAGCATAGAAGTACTTTGGATCGGCAGCTTCATTGACCAACTCAACATCAAATGCACAAACGAGTCTAATCAAAAAGGTTTTCATTTGAACCATGGCCCACCCACGACCAGGACACATACGCACGCCATTTCCGAAGGGAATATACGTGAATTTACCTATTGATTCTTTGTCATTAAAGAATCTGTCGGGATTGAATTCTTCGGGATCTTTAAAATACTTGGGATTATTGCTCAAAGCTTTGAAATCGGACAAAACTGCCGTGTCGGCTTTGATCTTAAACCCATCGAATTCAACATCTTCGGTCGCGGCACGAGACATTAGTGATATCGTAGGGAAAATACGAATACTCTCGTTAATCACGGCTTCAATATACTTAAGTTTTCCGTAGGATTCGATCGTAAGGTCAGGATTATCTATTGTGCCGTAAACATTCAATACCTCCTCCCTCATCCTCAGATAGACATCTCGGTGTTGGGCAATATAGAAACCGATAAATCCTAAAGAATTTGCCGTGGTATCCAACCCACCGGTAAACACTTCACGGACGATCGAACTTATTTCTTCGTCATTCAGAGATCTATCAAAGTTGCTAACCGAAATTTTTTCCAAATCCCTTTCTGTATTCGTTGTAATCAACAAAGTTAAAATCGTTGGGTCGAGAGGTTGATTTAAGGGCGTTCGTTCGATCTCCTTTCTTCTTTCGACGATCATCTTTTCCAACTTATCATTTATCCAATCCCTATTATCCAAATATTTTTTATTTAAGGCTTTGATGCCGGGAAAATTTCTTCGAATGAATGTTGGAAATAGCATCATAAAAGCCATGGATTCATTATAAGTAAAAATTGCCTCGAGAAATTTCGCGCCATCTTTCCAACTTCCCTGCGTTTGCGGTTTCTTTTCTTTAATGTTCAAGCTATTGAATAGGTTTGACACCGAAGGAATTTCTTCTCCCGTCGCAGCCATGGTAACGACACTTGCAGCAAAAGCATCCGTCCATTCGGAGAAGTCAACTTGCATTCCTTCTCTTTCCATAATTTTCCAGCACTCAAAAATTTCATTAATAACTTTGATTGACCCTTTGACCGATTCGCGCAGGAATGACGGCGAGGAAATACACGAGATCATAAATTTTCGGTTGATGGACCAACTTTTGATATCACGATTGAGCACTATTCCTTTTGTGCCCAATCCTAGTTCGTCGACACCCTCAGAGTATGAGTTACGCATAATGAACTTTGTATTTTTAAGTGAGGCAGGTCCCCAAACCTTTTCGATTAAATCAGGCCTACTAATTACGACGCCGTGACTATTTCCAACATAAAATTCATAAAAGTCTCCATATTTTTTCTGAAATTTCTTCGCTGCAGCCGGAAAATCACCGATTTGGTGTAGGTTCCCAATAAGTGGTAAAGGAAGTGGACCGGGAATTTTCGATGGTCGGTTAAAATAATTTATGTAAAATTTTATTACATAAAATGCGATTGTTAGAAAAATGAGTGAGAAAAGGTTGCTTTTAGCAAAGTTAAATAACTCGTAAGTGATCATGATTCAAAGTTGTTGCACTCTATGGTCAAACAATCCTCAGGCACCTTTTGTTATATACAACAGCGACAAGGCAACGGATTCGTTTACGTTGACATCAAAAAATTTTAAATCCTATTCGAAACTAATAATAATGCAAATCTCGGAGTTGATGACCCTAAATGGATATACATGTATTAAGATGCTCAATATTTCGGCCTAATCTCTATCCACGGTTTTGAAAATCTACTTTCATTGGTACGGTGTACGGTGAATTTTCTGATTACGAGTACTTGACCAAAAGTATATTAGTCTGTCTCGCGGCAATCGTCTTGCGTGCAATCTTTTATTCGACTTTAAAATTTATGGAAAAAACAGACTGTTACGTAATCGCCCTAGGGTCCTTAGGTAAACCTTATCCGGGTTCTGATCTAACAATGCTGTGATTCCTTTATCCAGAAGTGGTCAAGGCTTTAATAACAAAGAAAACCGTGATAGGTTACCACTTAAACTTATGGCGCCTCCATTTTTATACAAATACTACCTCGAAGAATAAAAAGGCGATGACAATATTAAAAGGCGTGAGGACATATCGACTAACAAACACTATTTCACCATTACTTTGGAGCTTTAATAAACAAATAAAATATACAAGAAAAATTACATAATGTTACTTTAAAAGATGCGTATGTAAAGTGGAAGATCACGTAATATCCTTCTATAAATACAAAAGACGTCGCAGAAATGATTAAAAAGAAGATGCGATACATCCATTATCATGGTAAAAAAAAGAAATGTTATCTCCGATTGGATGCAAGAAAATTCTATCAACTTGAAAGAACCTTGTATTAATTCGTACAATAGTAATTTTACTAAGCACTCACGATTGTTATATTAGAATTATCGCAAATGTTCGCTAATTCGCCTCCTTCAAACTGATGGCCGTTTTGGAATTATCGTGCTACTAAATATTATTGCACCCAATAATTTTTGTATGCTAGAAGACACGAAAATATTTGTTTCGAAGCCTCATCTGCGTCACGTGATAAGGAATGCACATCTTTTGATTTACAATACTATGACTTCAACTGACAAGGAAGATGTTGGACGAAACGAAATACACATCTGAACTTGGAATAAAGGGTGGAAGAATGCATCTTCGAATTAAGATGTACTGCATATATAAAATAATAAATAACGAATAACTGGCAGAAGGTTTTCTTATATTTTAATGCAGGTGAGATGATTACGTCGTTAACTTCAAAAACACGGTAGAAATTTTAGCCTTTCGTCCCAAATTCAAATGAAAATTCCAAAAAAAGGTACTGTTATGTCATGGATCCATCAAATAACTTACTTTATCGGTCGAAAAAACGAAACTTTTTCGTAAGTCAAATTCGCGATCCTCAATGATCACATGACAGGTGTTCAAATAATCTTATTATTATTATTATTAACATATTTATTATTAAATACAAACTCTTTACCATTTGGTACTACATATTTTTACAAATTGAGAATTCATTTATTAAAGTTTTGTTCTTTATATGTATAAATTATAATTAATATTAGATATAAATTTTTTATTAAAAATTTATAATTAATATTAGATATAATTTTTTTATTAAAAATTAATTTAATATTTAATAAATTATCAAATTGACATGATTTGTCTTTTTATTATGCATTAAAAGAATTTATTTGCAATTTAAATGACTTTTACACATCAACTTATTTATTATTAAAGTTTTATCATTTATAGATATGATTTATATTTTACTTTTTTTATACTTTGGATTATTTTTTGTTTATAAAATTTATTACCTACAAATAATTAATATAATTTTATTTAATAAATTAAAAATTTAATTATCTTTGATTTTTAACTATTTATTTTTCCAATAATTTTCTATATATATATATATATATTATCATTAAACCATACTTTTTCTAATATCTTCTTTTTAAAATATAATAAATTTATTATTTTTTAAAAAATTTATCTTATTATTATTAACCTTATTTCTTAAAGGTTTATATTTTTTAACTTTTTATATTATACCTAAGATTTTTTAATATTCAATTATAACTAATAATAATTATTTTAAATCTTTTTCTTAAAACTTTTTTATATTTATTGATAAAATTTTTTAATTAAGTTTCTTATAATAATTAATTTTATCTTATATTAAGTTTTAAAATATTTTTTAATAGTTTTAATTTATATCTTAATATATTTATATATTTATATATTATTTTGTAAAAGCATTAATTTTATTAATATATATATATATATAAAACTCTTTTATTGATCTTTAAATTTTTTAAAAAAAATTTTTATAGTAATTTTCTAAAAAGAAAAATCTTTTCACAAGAAACAATCTTAAGGAGAAATAGCAATGACAATAACTTCTCTTTATATAATATACAGTTGACTCTTGACATCAACAAAAAAATAATGCTAGTTAGCAACAATATTCTTATACTTTTAATTTGCTTTAAAAAGAAAAGAAAACAAAGATAAACCAATTCACACTAGGTTTTTTGAAATTCAATATCAATTTTATAAAGCTCTTAATCAGATTAGTACAAATTAATACCTTTCTAAGTACTAAGAGAGGTTTCAAAAGCAATAATTCAAATTGATAAATCAGTTCAAACTTGGGACTCAAAAATCCAAAAAGATGTTCAGATCTCTTAAGTCAAACAATAAGGATTAGTAACAAACAATCACCATAACTGATCCATCAACTCATATCATGTAAATACAAATATGTAAAAGTAAATAAATTTTAGATATGATAAAACAACAATTTATAATATATCAATATATTACAAAAAATAATATGTGTTAATCTAGCTGCATCATAAACAACAAATAAGTAATATATATATAGATAAACAAGACTGATATACAAGATCAAAACACATGAATAAATAATATATTAATAAAAATTATTCAATTACATAACTCAATATAATTTCTTATTTACAGATCACTGTATAGAAAAATAATAAAATAATAAAACAACCCAATACACATAATAGTTTATCCATTTTATGTGACAACATGACTCAAAAAAAGTAAAATAAATCAAAATTCTAGAAAGACATGAGAAAGAAATCCTAAGAGTATTAGAGAATATTGCTACTAGTCATAATTCCCAACAAAAATTATGAAAGATAAAAATACTTCAATATAAGCTAAGGTATAAGATAGGAGATCCCAGTAAGAGCAATCCATACAATCTCAATATTAGACAACATCATTGCCACTTTGTTAAATATAGATCCTTTAACTTTGGCAAAAGAACATATATTAAGAAAATATATTATCACTTTGTAGAAAAAGAAACAAGGCAAAAGACAAGACCTAGAAGCTTCCATGTTTGAAGAAAAGATGTATAACATATTAATAAACAAGATAGAAAATTATATCTTGAGTCATGGTGTAAAAGAAACTGTAGAAACATATAATATTCCAATGAATATTTAACCAACTTCTATAGAAACTGAAGAAATTAACCTGATTAAAGAGGTTGAAATAGAAGACAGGACTATAATAGAGTATATAGAAATAGAAATAATCAAAGAGATAATCCAAGAAATCTGTATTATATAAAATGTTACTTATAATATATGAAATAGAATATAAAATTCTATAGTTAATCCCTACTTTATCAAATAAATAGGTACAATTAAATTAGAAGTGCTTCAAGCTACACTACCAGGAAATAACAAAGAAGAAGAAATCAAATATTTCAAGAAAACTTTAAGTGTATCCAAGAGAATAAATACCTTTAAGACTAAATTCATTAATGACAACTATTGAATTACTTTTGATATTAATGAAAAGGAAGATATAGCATGTTGTTTTGAATCAATTAATAAAAAAGAAGAGAAAAACTTCTCTATTAAGAGAATGGATTAAAATAGAAACATATGTCCAGTCTTTCAAAAATATACTTTGAATAAAAGAATTTTCAAATCAGAAAACTTTCTTTTAGCAAAAAACAGATCAAAATATATTATATTGGTGGACACAGACACAAATATAATAAACAATCAATTAGGAAGGCAATAAAAAAATATAGAGAAATAGTCAATATTTACAAATATCATATAGTTTTTTACCAAAAAAGATTTAGAATTTATCTTTTCACATATATTGAGCATATCAAATTGAAACAATACTAGATACTTAAAATTAAATCCAATTAAATAAGATCAGTAATAGTTCACAAAGAACTGAATAATTAAGAAGTAATTCTGATACTTAAAAAAAGAAAGTGTCACTTCTTAAGACTATATGAAGTTAATGAAAAATCTATAGAACTGATATCTGAATCACTCAGTCAAACAAATATGAAAGTCTTCTATATACCAAAAAATAAGATTACTTTAGTATCAAAAGATTAAGCAGTAATTTACTTTGAAAATAAGAAAAACTTGAAAGAGTTGTTTAAACAAAAAATCAAAATTGAGAACCAAAGCCTAATATGGAGTGCAAAAAACTACTATTAGTAACAATATAGAATGTTCATCAACTTAAACAATATATATAACTCAGACAATTTAGATGATCCTATTGAAAAAGAAAAAAATCAAAGATATAATAGTTATAAAAAGAAAACAGACAACTATACTAAAACAAAATATCAAAATATGGCAATAATAGGTGCCTGAAATAATAGAAAAACTATATAAGAACTATCAAATATACTTTAAGATCAGACCCACCAGCTATTGATGCAATAAGGAATCTTTAAGAATAAGAAGAAGCTATACTCTATATAGAGAGACATAAAATCAAGTGGAGGAAGAAAATAGTAACACTAATACTAGCAATAAGAAAGACAAAAAATAAAATGTAAGACTAAAAGCTTCAGATCTAATTCAGACCAGGAATCTAAAGTATTTCAATTATACAAATTAATTGAAAAACTAGGTAAAAGAATAAATAAACTTGAAAATGTCTATTTAGATAGAAAGCCAACAACTTCTAAAAGAAGTACCTGTTCGATCACAGAAGAATAAAAAATATCTGCCTACTTTTTTTACTATCCAAACAAATAACAAGAGCAAAGTATGATAGGAGGAACAGAATAATATGAAAATCAATAGTATAATCAAAACCTTGAGACTTTTCTTCAAATAGAAAAAACTAAATTTATAAAAAAAAATAATAATAAAATATAACTAAAAAAGAAATGAGAAGATATAGAGATTGAAAAAAAAGTAATAAAAATAGGAATATACAATGTCAAAGGTATTATTGATAAAACAAACCAACATAACCTTATAGAAAAAATGCTAAAACAAGATATTGGAATCATGGGTTTATATAAAACAAAGCTAATCAAAGCAAAGATAAAATGGGACTTTTAAAATCAAATAATATATAACACTTCCATGGTACATCAGAAAATTTTTTTGATAAAGATCATTAGAGATTTTTGGATATAAAACTCTGAAGGCACTCTGTCATTATTAAAAGTCTTTGAAGCAGAGATTTATATATAAAACTCTGGAGAATTTTAAAAGTTTTAAATGGTAATAAAATAATTTCACATTATTATTAAAATATTTATTTTTAAAAATTTATTTATTGAAAATTACTTTTTTTACAT
>CAJVPT010001771.1:0-19955 GCA_910592055.1 Acaulospora colombiana | reverse complement strand
AGAAGAAGGAACTCAAGAAAATGAAAGCCTAAAAGAAATTCTACTCAAAGGTGTTACTTATGAAATGAAGTGATTGGGTTTTAAACTTGGTCAGAACAACAGATAGTGATCTGTAGTGGTAATCTGTGGGCAATGATATTAAAGGTTGGAAAGATATTCACTTGAACCATTAATGGAGCGATAAATCACTTCTGAAGTTACACTTAGAGTTTGATATATTAAAACAAAACAGCGATAAGTGAGTTAGGTAAAAAGTCTTAACTTTAGTGAATCATTTAAAATGTACAGTATACAAGTGCTTAATAAAGCACATGTACCTAGCCTGACCTAGGGTTTTTAAAAAAAAAATAAAAAATAAAATCATACATCAATTTTGATGCCTACTGTACTTTTGTAATTTGAAAATCAATAAAGTTAGGCATAAGCCCATCTCAAAAAAAAAAAAAAGAATCACTAAAGCTAAAAAATACTAACTAGCTCACTCATATTTGTAATTACTACTCTAAGTATAATTTTGGAAGTGATTTATCATTCCATTAGGAGTTTAGGTGAAAACCCTTTCAACTCTTAATATCATTGCCTACAGGTCACTACTGCGATTATTCTTTCAAGTTTTGATATTACCTAAAACCCAACTATCTCATCCCAAATCTAACCCCTCTTAATAAGATATCTTTTAGATATTTATTTTCTAATATTTCTTTCTCTAGTATCAGAGCTTTTTTTTTCAGTCACATAGTTTTAGTACTTAGGAGGTTAAAGGGTCTTTTTATCTTATCCTTTTTTTGAATTTCTTACAATCTTTTCTATTCTATTATCCTTTCACATTTTGTGTTTCAGACCTTCTTCTGGAACTGGTTACAAGTTATACTTTGCAATTTCTTGATCTATCTTTTTGCTTCTTTTTTAATTCTTTTATCATGGCATTTAAGGTTTACCATTTTAAAGATGAGTTTACTTCTTATTAATTCTACAAAGAAACTAAATATATCCTAACTAGTTGCTGAGAACTATTCTACTAGCTTAGATGTTCACTTGTCTATTTTATCTATTTTTTCACTATTATCTACTATTATCTAGTATTCTTCTCTTCTGTTTCCTTTTTCCTTTTTTATAAAAGTTTTCTAAAATTCAACAAAACTTTTTCAAGATCTTTATTTTATATCTTCTTCATCTGTTTCTAATACATTGAATATTCTAGCAAGTAATTAATTGTTTCTTCCTCCTGAAGATTATATGCAGTATATTTCATTTGCTTGTATAGGTCTGATTTTTTTATCATCAGTTTTCTAATATTGATAGTTCATAATTTGACAACTTAATAAGAAAGCTTTTTTTTTGAGAATCTTTAAAAAATATATTTCATGTATGGTTATTTATTCTCTCCTATACTAAATCCTATATATGGTCTTGTTGTTCTTGAATTTGGTGACTTCATTTCTTTTCCATTTTGTTTTGTAATGTCCACTGATATGCTGTAGTTTTGTTATTTATCTTCTTGATGAATTGTCTTATGGGATCATCTGAAATTTTGTTCTGTCACTTAATTTTTGTAAGGATTTTGTATGAGATAAGATTTTTCTATTCTATCACTAGGAGTTTGAAAGCATCTTTAGCTAGAGCATCTACTTTATTATTATAGGGGTCTTGAAAGTATGCCTTGACCTTAATAAGCTTCAGTTCTAGATTTTTTTTCTTGATCAGCTTTGCTATTTATGCCTATAATGATCAGTTTTTATCCTTTAACCATCTTTTATGTGTTCTTTTTTAATCATCATTCTTAACTATTTTTTACTTTGAGATACAGACTTGACTATCTGTAAAGATTTCAATTGAGCTATCTATTGGGACTACTAGAAATATTGTGACTATTACTATTAGTTTTGTATATGTGGATGAGAGCCAACTGTCTACTCCTATTTGAAATCTACTTTCTTTTCTTATATTATTTATTTGGATCCATACCACTTTTATCTTTATATTGTCACTGCCATGATTAATTAGTAATCTATCTGAATAGAAAATTAAATTTTGTTTGAATCCTTGATTATGTTAAGTATCTATATTAAGTAATATTAATATACTTTTTCTTTAATATTCTCTTTAATGTCATTTCTTTCTAACTTTCTATATTTGTATAATCCATCTTGACACCTTAAAAAGTGAATTGCTGGAATGACCCTTGCAGACTCTGCATAAATACTAATTGCTATCTATTGTTTTCTGATTGCTCTTTTCAGAGATTTTGTGGGACATGAAATTGTTAGTATCTGGGCTCTCCTAGTACTTTTTCTTGTATTAAGATATGGTATCATATATATATCTTCTATATCTCTCTTCATAATGCAACTCTATTCTTGGATAAAATCCTCTGGACAACCCATACATTTAATTAGCTTTGTCTCTTGTCTATTTTCACTATTCTGATACATATAGAATTCAATCTTTGCTTTTTCTTAAGTTCTTATAATAGCTTTTCCCATATTAGTTGGTGACAGTAGAAAATATTGACTTCCATTTTATTCAATCTATTTTCCATGATTCTATAAGCTAATTTAGAAAATTTTTAAGAAATATCCTACTTATATTTAAGAACAATCCTAGAATAGGACCTTTGCCTGTTTTTTGGATAAATTAAAGCATGTATCAATTTCTTACTTCACTTGCTTCATAGTTAATGAATGGATCTATATATATTAATCTATTGTTTCTTATTGATAGTATAGCTTTATAATATTTCTCAGGTGAGAGATATTCTCTAATCAGACTATTTTTTTTCCTATTCAAAAATATCATGCTATTTTTAACTTTGAAAAGTAATTTCTATATCTTTGGCTAACTTAATTACATGAAGCGAAAAGTTGCCTTTATCTATAAGATGGTTTAGTAAGTCACAAATCAGTAGATTGAGAGATTCTCAATATTTGAATTGTGCTTGTTTGAGCCTTATGATTGTTGTAGTTCTTGCTGATGCAAGATTATTCAATTTGTTATACAATCCTATTATCTGCTTTCTTTTTGTAGTATCTAAATACATCTTTAAATTATGAATCTTTAAATAATGTATTATGCTATTAGAAGTAGATTTGCATAATAAACTTTTGTGTTTGAGAGTTTTCTATATACTACTGTTAACAAAGTGCATATTTTTCAGAACAATATGCTATACTATATTCTAAATTCTATCCTTGATATTAATACTCTATTTAGAATATAGAGTGCCTGCTTATCTATTACATTTTTATTTTTGAGAGCTCTAATAATTACATGAATTTTTTTAAGTACTCTTATCTTTAATTCAATTGAGGTCTTTTGGTTGTCCATTCAAATTCCTAAAAATCTTGCTTGATTTGCTTTATCAAGCTCTTTGACTATTTCTTTTTTAATATCTATCTGGACTTCTTTTAGATAATAGTTAAGATTATTAATAATAACTAGAACTAATTTGTTACTATTGATCTGGAAGTTATTGATTTTATAGAAGATTCTTGCTATTTCCAAGATATTTTTTATATCTTCCTTGGATTTTGCTATTCATATTGTATTATCCATAAAGGCTATCATAGCATGTCTTAATTCTAACTTTTCAACCTTGTAACTGTTGAAGTCTAATTCCAGGTAACTGATATTTTATATCCTCTATTTTGTCATTTTGGATTTTGTACAGTAAAGGGTTATAGAAGATCTTCATATTAATGGTGAGATAATTTCTCCTTGATCAATTCTATTCTCTACTTTTATAGTATTAGTAAGATTATCTTCAATATAACTTTGAATTCTCTGTTTTTGAAAAAGCTCATTATAATTTTGATAAAACCTTTAGATACTTTTATTCTTTCTATCATTTTTACTAGCATGTCCAGACTAATAGTGTTATAAACTTTGACTGTGTCTTTAAACAATATTTACAACTCTTTTTTGTTCTCTCTCATATCTTTACAGATGTTATTAAGAATTTGGAACGGTTCTGCTATACTTTCTTCTGGTAACCCTGTATAATTGGATCCTTTAAGAATATTATAGATCTTACAAATATTCTCCATTCTATTTGTAAGAACTTTGATAAAACACTTTCTAGTGGTCTCCAGTAATATGATAGGTTTTGTATTTAAAAGTTCATATTCCCAAGGTTTTGATTTGGCTATGGAATATATATGACTTTGCCTCCAGGATATAGGAGTAACTTTTTATTTCAAGAAGTTATTAAGCATTTTCCTCAAATATTCTTTTCCATCCTGGCTTAACCTCTTTAACATCTCATAATTGATCTAAGATTTGCTTGGGGCCTTGTTATTGAAAAGCATCTTGAGTATTTTATATAGTTCTTCTTATGAGATTGGTTTGAAAAGATTCTTATACCAGCTATCTTAAATATAGTTTCTAGAATTATACTTCTCTTTTCAATCTTCTGTCAGGTTGTCAAAATTGGCTTCTTTTCTCTTAATAATTTCTAAATGATATTGTCTTATCTCTTTTTCGATTTCATATTTTTTGGTTATTATATATTTAATATCATCTTATATAATTTTGATCCTATTTAGTATAATCATACCTCTTTCTTTATTGATTAAGGAGCTTATCATCTTTTTTTAATTGTTTTTTAGATTATTACATCTTTGTTATAATACAGTTTTTATGGCATCTCTTGACTTTTTGGCTTCAAATCTTTGACTAATGAACTTTAGGCCTTTTATTACATCTTGGATATCCTTTTTTAATAATACCTAGGGCATGTTGGAGATGTTATATTGTATATAATAGTTTTTGATTTGATGATATAAATTGTGGATGGCATTATGTTTCTCTATTGTCTTACAAGGATTTTGTAGCTTTTCTATTTTTTTTGAGGTTTTTACTTTCTTGAAAAGTTCTTTTAGCTACAAGGCTTTTCTGTATTTAATAAACTCAGAATTGTATCTATCATTTCTTTCTTTATGTAATAAGACCTTAGTTTTAAGCTTATTGAAAACTGTTTTATATATCTGTTCTTCAAAGACTTTTCAAATCTTATTTACGAATTTTTCTTCTTTATCTACTTCAAGTTCTTCTAAAAGAAGTAGTTCTAGTTTTGTCTTGAACTTATAGTTCAAGTTTTCTTGATAGGTTTGTCACTGTTTTGATGAAAATTCTTTTATGTTAATTCTTCTTTTGTTTTGTATTTTTTTTTTGCTAGTTGGATTTCTTATAAAGAGATATTCATCTTGAAGAGTAATTATTAGTATAGTATGATTACTCTCTATGACTTCTTGTATTTCTTGATTATCAAATCACAGCAATAGATATCTTGTTAGACCTTGTGATATTCAAATATAATCAATTCTATTATTATTTGTGATATCCCATCATGTTGGGATTTTATTTTTGTCTTCCCATACTATCTGGGTATCTATGAAGCTCAATTCATTCAAAAAATTGAACAATAGAATTTTAGAATACCAAGAAGATCTGAACTTAGCTTTGAAAATTGTCATTCTGTCTTCTGATAAATTGTAGGTAGTATTGAAATCACCCATTACTATTATGTGAAAGCTTTGTCTTTACTTTTTTTTTATAAGACTGATTAGATTCTTTTGTACCTTTTTGCAGCATTGTTTGTTTGAAAGAATGTAAATCTGTATGATACAGACTTTTTTCTTTTTCATAAGGAAATTAGCTGCTATTATATAACCTTTCTCCTTTTCTATTGATACTATTTTCTTTTCCAAATCTTTCCTGATTAGGAGGCTGACCCCTACTTCAAATGATATATCTTTATTGGTGCTATAGAAATGCTTATAGATTTTTTGATTGTCAAAACCTATTTTGCATTGGTTTGGATCAGCTTGGTTTCATGTATTCTTATTATACCTATTCCTTGTTCCTATATCTCTTCTTATTTATTGCATCTCTGATGTTGTATGTACCTATTTTTACCACTCTTCTCTTAATATCTTCTTTTACACCTTTTGTATTCTTTATTTGTTTGTTTTTGTTTTGGTTTCTCAGAAAAGTATTATGCTTATTTTATATGAATATATTTATATTTAGATTATTACTTTGTCTTACAGTTTTATTTAATCTATAGTTCATACTTTGCCCTTATTATAAGTCTTTGTTGAAAGAGAACTAGACTCTTTCTCCCTATATTTATCTTAATCAACTAGTGTAACATTTTAGGAGCAGTCTGCCCATCCTGGCCCTCCTCTCTTTTGTTAATTAAATCTTGATCTGCCTTCAAGCTTGGCAATTCTTTCATTTAACTTTTCCAGATTTGTCAATATAAGCTTTAGTGAATTTTGCTCATCCCTAAGCTTTGGTTCATTATATTGTCATCTATTTTGGTTTTCTGATAAATTTCTAAGACTTTCTAATAGTTCTCTATTGCTTCTTATTGCTAGATGGCCTAGGGTTCTAGGATATCTTTGTTGATTATTATTATTCTGACCTTGATACTTTTTTCTTTGATTAGTTGACTGCTTATATTCAATAGTTGTAGTAGAGCTTATCGATTCACTATTTGATAACAAATATGAGTTTAATATCTATTTCTACTGTTCTATACTCCAGCCTTCCTTTTAATCTTTTAACTTTAGGTTTAGAACCCCTTATAGTTTCTTCTATTATGGCTTTTGTACTTCAGAATAGTCTTAGTTCCTACAAAAAAATATAATGCTTGCAAACTCTTGTCAGTACTTCTTTTGTTGCAAAGCATACTATTGTAAAGTTTTGCTTTTTCAATATATAAAGGTTTTTTGATGTATAATAGACTTTAGCTTCTATACTATTAAGTGCCTTGGCTACGAAACTTGAGAGTATTCTATTTGTGCCTAAGAGCCTGACTAAGTGTTTCTTTCATTTGATTAAAACCTTATTTATTTCTTTATTAACCAATTCTTCTTTAGAAAGATTGTTCTTGTCATTTCTATTTCAAGTGGCATTATCTATATTTTTTCAAGATTGGTTTTGAAGTGTTTATACTACTTGAGATAGATCCTTACCCTGTCTTGATTTTTACCTTATAGATATTAATATTTTTAACATCCTCATATCTTTTTAAATATTATTTTATATAACTTCTGAAAAGTTTATGATCTATATCCACTAGACTTATATATCATATGTTTTTGCTTTCTTCTAGATTGTGGATTCAAAATATCTTTTTCTTTATCTTATCTATAGCTGATTGATTCATATATTCTTCTTTTTCTGATTCTAGTAATTGAAGACTAAAAACTTTCTCCTTTCTATTTACTTTTTTTAAATATTTAAAGAGATCATCTTCTTTTTTGAAGTGAAGAATTAACCATTTATTGTTATTAATGAAACTTTTATGAAAAAGGTTTCATTTATCCTGAGATAGTTTTAAGACATTGCACAGATAGGCTTTAGTTTCTTTTCTGAGCTTCCTGAAATATTTGCTGTCATGGCTTCTAATCGATATACTTCTTTTTTACTTATGTAATATGGATTTAATGTAAAATTTGCAACTCTATTTCTTGTATATATGAACTATATTCACTTATATTTTGATCTTTGATCTTTTCTCATAGCATTTCAAATTTTTTTTCCTCTTTTATCTCTTCTTGTTATTGAATATTACACATTATGATCTTATTGTCTACTATTAAATTATTTTCTATCTGGGTGATGATCTTTATAAAAAGGATTTCTATGTCTTTTAATACATCTTTTTCTTTTTTAATTATTTCAAGAAGTTTATTTTCGATGTACAGCTGAAACAAATCCTCTTCTTTTCCTTTTTTAAGTTACCAGAGGTATGTTATATGTTGTATTAAGATTCATTCTTTATGAAATATCATCTTGTCTATTTCTAGGATACTTGTAGTAATACTATCAAGTATCATACAGGTTTCTAGAACCGGTGCTTCTTCTTTTACTTGAATGGTAACTTGCTCCTGTCAGGTTATTTATTGTATAGCCTATAACTCATTATGTTCATTATGCTTTCTTGCAAGTCAAATCAGAGTATTAATGATATTCTTTTCTCTTTTATCTATTATATATAGAATTTTCTCAGTCTTATTAATTGTGCATATGAAGAATAACTAATAGGAGATAAATCATTTGGTGTTACTAAAGTTATATGATGCAAAAAAATATTTTACATGTTTTGCTTCTTGTTTTAGTAATTTCTTATTTTTATTTATGTCTAGATTCTGTTTTGATCAGAAACATGTTATTTATCCCTTCTTTATCTAGTATTGTTTACTTGTTTATACCAGTGTTTAATATTGCATTATGCACTACTATTCTGTTTGTATTAATCACATTCTATAATAATATTGTGATCAAGAATCTTGCCAAATTTATTCACCCTTGTTATACTGTTGTGATAGATCTTTGTTAAACTTATTTTGACAACAGATCTATATACATATATGTGTTCACATTACTTTGCTAAGTGTTTTGATATTTATAGGGTGAAATATATATTGTTAACCTATCCAATAATCTCCAAATCAGATAGATAGATAGGACAACTATAGCAATAATCCACTTTAAGTTAAGGGAGAATATCTCGATTATGATATACTAAAGTTGATAATTCAAGAATAGTAGAGATTACACAAATATGTTAAAAAAGGCTTTGGGTAATTTGATTTAATTAGAAGGTTTATTTGAAATATATAATGTCAAGGATAAGAGAATTCAGTAGGCAAAATTTTGGGTTAACTGCTTTGAACAGCTGGTCTTTATATATATAATTGAATATTAATTATTTGATAATCAAAGTGATTAAAGTAATCAAATCTACCAGATTTTTCAAATTAGATCAATATATTAGATCTGCTTACTTAGATAATCTACTAGTTAAATATAGATAAGATATAATAATAAAATAAAGAAATTAAATAATGTGCACTATATAAATTACTATTTTGTTCTAATTATTAGATCTAGCCTATGAACTAATAAGACATATTTTATATCACATTTGTTATATAATCTAAAAATAGGACTAAAGTAATATGATATATAAGAACTATATATAATAACTAAAGAGAAATATAGCTATTAATTAAGGCTAATATTTCCTTATTATTTAAGTGGTGAGTTCTACAAATCAAGAATTTACAAGAAGTTGATATTCATAGAACTTCAACTTGATAATCATAGTCAAAGTTATATACCTTGTTCTCCAAATTTGCTAAATTCCAAACCTTTCAAAGAGACCATAAATGTGGTGACATTCAATAAAATAATATTTGGTTAGGTGTTTATTCAGATAGAATTGTTGTGATTAGTTAACAATTCCTTTCAATAATTTTCTCAGATAGTATACATAGATCAAGGAAAGAATCCTGTTTTTTATGCAGATGGCACATTGCGTACACCTGTATGTTTGCAAGACCTGATTATTAATGAACTAAAGTAAATTATAAAGTATTGGGATCACTTATACAAATTCAGAAATTGTGATTAGGAAATCTTCCAAAATTAGATCCTGAATAGTAGTTACAGTAATTTTTACATGAGTATGATAATTCTTTTTTATATAAACTGATAGGTAGTGAAGCTTCTTATATAATTATTAGAGTAGTATAATCATCCATATTTCTCTATTTAATATAATAATTTCCTTGATTTGTCAGGTATTCCTCATATTCTTTTTTCCATCATATCTAGAGAAACCAGAACTGCTAAGGCATAGAGATTCACTCGCTCAGAAAGAATAGATTTTTTGTAGGCAACTGTTATCATTTTACAGGAAAGATTTAAGTATTTGGAAAGGCAAATATGTCATAGTGAATAGTTTCAGACTGACTTTCAAAAAGAAATTTATTCATTGAAGAAAAAGATATAGTGGTTAGCCTTCAGAATTTCCATTTAAACTAGGATCAAAAAGTTGGAGTTGAAAAACCAGGGCTTGTAACAGAGGATAATCAGGCTTAATATCCTGTTGATCCAGTTAGGTGTTCCTATTTCCACTTCTTTAAATAGAACCTTTTCCTCACTTGAGCTTTAAGTTTTTTTTTTCCTTTTTCATATTTTCACTTGTTTATTTATAAATACTTCACCTTGAAATTATACAGTAATCATTAAGAGTTCTGGAACTGGCTATAATAGTAGTAAGAGTTCAGGAGCCATCACTATTACATTATATATTCATCTTTTTAGTTTTCAATATATATAGTAGGTTCTCATTTTTCATGATCAAAATATGGTTTCAGCAAGACCAAGTTGAGAGGAGCAGTCAAAACTTTTTCATCCATAGTCCTAAGTTTAAAGACTTTATTTTTCAAGTTATTATGGACAAAGTAAGGTCCTTTCCATTTTGGTTTGAGTTTTCCAATAAAGTGTTTATTCCTGGCAATATTATAGATTAATACTTTATTATCAATTTTGAAGTTCCTTGAATTTTTCAACTTCAGATCAAATCTCTCTTTTTGTTTCCTTTGGGCTTTCAGAATATTTCCTTGAGCAATTTCTTGAGTAATGAATAGGGTTTCAGTTAGTTGATAGAGTCGGGTCAAGATATTTCCTTCCATTACTTTCTCCATTTCCATGTGAAGCATTTGAGGATTGTGGCAATAAATCAGATAGAAGGAAATAAATTTGGTAGAAGCTTGTTTTGATATATGATAGGCAAATAATGTTGGTATAATAAATTCATTTCAATTCTTCTTTTCCTCAATTATTTTTGCTAGAGATTTACATAGTGTTATATTGAAATGCTCTATTAGTTCATTTGTTTGTAGGTAATATGGATAAAATAAAAATATTATATTTTGCTTTAGTTTCAGGCCATTTGGTAAAGTAGTCAGTTGCAATGATGATATATTTGTTTTTCTTGCTTGTGATTGGAAGGGATCTCATAATATCTATGCCTATTTTAGAGAAGATGTCACCAACTGTAATTGGGTATAAGGATTCATGATCCTGAATTTGTCTCATCATTGATATTGGTCACAGGTATTAATATAATGCTTCATATCCTTAAATATTTGGAATTAGTAGTATTTATTATGTAGTTTTTGAAAGACCTTATCCATATCAAGATGAGTTCTAGTGAAATGGTTATATTGTAAATATAAGATTGGTTCTACTTTATGTTTTTGAATTATATAGAGTAATTGATTTCTTGTTTTCCTGTGATAATATTTTTTGTAAAATTGATTGTTTTTCATTTAATAGTATTGTGCTTTGAAGATAAGTTTGCTTTTGTTGTTAATTGTCAAAAGTTTCAAATAATTTGTTGTGTTAAAGGTAGTTTTTGAGATGATGATAATGTTGGAATTCTATTTTGATAAAATAGGTTATGTGGTTGTTCAGGATACTGACTACCTGTGCTGGATATTATTTATTATTAGATTTTACTTATGATTACTAACTTTGAATTAGTTTTGGATAAATGTAAACTTAGAGTTGTGAAAGATTGGTTCATCTATATTATACATCCTAGACATAGTATCAATATTGTTGTGTTTACTTCCAGCTCTATATTTGATAGTAAAGTTATAGAATTCCAAGCAGAGTATCCATATTGTATGTTATTCTTTAAGTTTAATTATTTTCAACTATTGGAGAGCAGAGTAATCAATAATCAAGAAGAAGTATTGAGTTCCTAGATATTGATGGAAGTGTTTAATAGTCCAAATTACTGCAAGATATTTTAATTCAGTAACAGAATAGTTTTGCTTAGCTTTGTTAAGACTATAGCTAATATAGACTATTGCATATTCTTTTTTTCTATTCTTTTGTGTCAGAACAGCATCAATACCAGTTCCAGAGATATTAGTATGAAGGAAGAAGACCTTGGAGAAATCAGGGTATCTCAAAACAGGAGATAAGATTAAAAGTCACTTCAAGGTTTAAAAGGCTTGCAGGTGATTATCCATCTATTCAAAGAGATATCCATTTTCAAGAAAGAATTTAGAAAGTGGGCAATGGAAAAGAAGTTTTTGATAAACTTTCTATAATAAGAGGCAAGTTCAAGAAATCCTATCAATTGTCTAATAGTGGTGGACCATATAAATTCCTTAACTTTCACAATTTTGTCATTATCAGGTTGGATTTTTTCACGATTATTACATAACCAAGTAATTTTACTTGCAATAAAAAGAAGTAATATTTTTTAGAGTTCAGCATTAGGGAGACTTCCCTGAGAGTATTCAAGATAATGGAACCATGCTGACAGTGAAGTTCAAAAGTAGTGGAGAAAATGATAAAGTCATTAAGGTAAACTTCAACAAATTTGCTATAGTAAGAAGCCAATGCTTTATCCATTAGTCACTAGAAAGTTGTAGAAGTATTGCAAAGACCAAAGGGTATAATATTGAATTCATATAGGCCATATTTATTGTGAATGCTATTTTGTATTTGTTCCTATTACTCATTGCCACTTATCAATATCCACTTTCTAGATTAAGACAGGTGAACCAATGAGCAGCATTGAAGGTTTTCAAAAGGTAATCAATAATTGACATGAAATAGACATCCTTTTTAATAACTGTATTGAGTTTCTTATAGTTAATACAGAAGTGCTGCTTATTATTTTTCTTGAATACTATAACAATAGGAGAAGACTAGGAGCTGGTAGTAGGATTGATAATTCCTCACTGTAGCATTTTTTAAATTTCCTTTTTGATGAATTACTGTTGGTCAGGTGAGGCTTTGTATGATTGCTATTTGATTGAAGTAGTATTTTCAGTATTAATGCTATGGGTAATCACAGTGATTCTTTCTAAATTACTTGTTTGGCCTTCCTTGGAGATATGATTAACAAAGACATCCTTATAATCAGATAGGATTTGTTGAACCTCAACTTGTTGTTTCTTAGTCAAGATTTTAGTAAATAGTTTAAAAGTAGGTTCCTTACGTTCAAGGCAGTCAAAGAAAAAAATAGTAGAGTTTTTATCATCAGATTCAAAAACAAAATCAGATGTATAAGTCTCCTATTCCTTAAGATCACTTTCAGATTTATATTCAATTTTATCCAAAAGTTCATCCTCATTATCCACATGGTTATTATTATTTTATAGAAGATGTAGGTAAGTATCAGTATGATGAGTGGTTCCTATGGCAATAGTTTTATCCTTATAAGTAATTTGAAGAGTACAGTCCTCAAAATTCTAATTTTCCTTTATGTGATCTAGTCAATCAATTTCCAAAAGAAGAGTCTCCTTATGTGACCCAATTACCTGCAAGGTCACTGGTACAATTAAATTCTGGATAAATATTTTCAAAAAAGTTATTTGTTCAAGGGTTTTAGATCGTGTACCATTGGCAATAATTACAATAGTTTTGGACTTGATATTAATTTCCAACCCAAGTTTTCTCATAAGTTTGTCAATAATGATGCTGGCAGCAATATCAAAGTCAAGAATGGCCATTACAAAATTTTCTTTAATATAGACATAGCACCTGATAGCTGTGGTTTTCCTTGAGTTATCAGAATTAAAATAATTGATTTTCATAGGTATTTTAGATTACTTGAGGATTTTCATCAAGTTTTTGCACTAATTGGGATATTGCAACATTTGTTTCAAAGTAGCTTTGATAAGAAGATTCAAAATATTCTCAGAAATGTCATAGTTAAGCAATTGGTTCACATTAGATAGTTGGACTTTGGTTTTGTGCCTTTTGGGTTTGACAATAGAAGGGATTGCAATCACTTCAGGTATGGATTTTCCTTGATGAAAACCTGGAGACTTTTCTAGTACATAGGTTTAATTTTTTATTTAATTTAGATCATTTTTGCTTTTGTTTGATCTCCTTTCTATTAGTGATATAGGATTGATTGTGCTGATCAATATAAACTTCCTTCTCATATTTAAATTCATTAAACTCCTTTTCAGATTTCTCAATGGTGAGATAGTTCAAAGGTTTTCTGGACCTGGAGGAGTTTGCTTGAACCTTTTTAGACATATATTTCCTAGTCAAATATTCTGGTTAATTGTATCTAAAACATATAAGTTGGTTAGAGTTAGACCTATTAATAGGATTGGAGGTAGATTTCCTTGGGTGATGACTTTGTTTTTTCAATTAAGCAGAAAAAAGTTTCAACTTTTTAGCCAAGTTCAATTGGAGTTTTTCAA
The DNA here is from genome assembly GCA_910592055.1 of Acaulospora colombiana. Classification (NCBI taxonomy): domain Eukaryota; kingdom Fungi; phylum Glomeromycota; class Glomeromycetes; order Diversisporales; family Acaulosporaceae; genus Acaulospora; species Acaulospora colombiana. The sequence continues at coordinate 5,916 of CAJVPT010001771.1, read as the reverse complement.
ACTTTATGGTAAGAGCATTTACATGATCTTTAGATTTCAAAGAAGCCATTTTAAAATTCCTTGAGATAGAAATAAGATTGTGTAGTTTCTCATCATTGTTTATGTCTTGATCATTTTAATAAGTCATTGCAAGTTTATGTGCAATAGTTACACTATTAGAATTGTTTATGAAAACAATTAAAGCCAAATATAGTAGTAATCCCCTAATATAATAGCAAAGTTGTTGGCTAGGACTTATATCACCTTCAATATTGGTCTTTTAAAAAGTTTTTTGAAAGTGGTATAGTAAGTAGTCACAGATTCGATTGATTCTTGCCTAAGTTTTTCAAGATTACATATCCATTTATTGATCCATCATTGGATAAAAAATTGCTTTTTGAATTTTTTAGAAATGGTCTCCTATTTTATGATATCAGTATCCGTATTATTGTCTTCAAAATATGTTATTCACTATTTCTTAGCTTCATCCTGGAAGTGGGTATTGAGTATACAGATCAGTTTTTTACCTTCCCATTAATTAACCATCATGGCCTTTTCAAGGAAAGTCAATCAAATAATAGGATCCTGGATTCCATCACTAGAAAAGGATTCCACTTATAGTTAATGATGGGTTTTTAAGGGAAGATAAGGACAAAAGTCAAATGTCCCTTACTATGAAACATAAAATTTTTAAATTAATAACTATAAAAAACTATCCATAATTGTTATTCATTATTAAAATTATTAATTTATAGCATTTTTTGACTTTTGTCCCTATTAAGAGTTAAAAAGTGATTCTAGATGTAAGGGTTTGTTGAAAAATAAAAGATTTTTAAAATAATTGTATGTTTTGAGTGGATTCAAAGCTAAGTGAGCTATCCAAGGTATATAATCAATAGGTAAATTAGATGTTTAAGGGAATCAATAGTAAAGAAATTAAATTGTGTAATAGCAAATAAGAGTTTCAAATAAATGTTGTCAAAGGAATAAATATATGTATATCAGATAGTAAAAATTAATTTTTTGATAGTAATAGATTCAAAATGAAAGATAGAAGTAGAAAGAATTTGATTAAAATAATATTGAGTCACAAAAGTATAAGAAGTAACAACAAATGTAACAACAAATTCAACTTTGAACTAATTTTAAAAGTTTTTGAAAATAGAAAAAGATTACTGGAATGGATAGCAAATTAAACAAGAGTTGTTAATATAAAAAGGATAAATTTGATTGATATTGATGTTTGAATTTGTTTTATGGAAAGTATCCTATATACTATTGGTAATAAAATAGTTTTTTAAACTATTCATAAAACAAAATTCAAACTTTTTGCTAACTTTGGATTCTTAAATCACTTTTCAAGTAAATACCTCCAATACTGAGCAAGGCTTTCTGATTGTTTCCAGAGAATAGTTTACAGAGTAGTGAATCTTACAGTCACTATCAATTTGTCAGCCTATCCAATAGTCTTCAAATCAGATAGATAGACAGAACAATTTTAATAATAATTCACTTTAAGTTGAGGGAGAATATCTCAGTTGTGATATACTAAAGTTGATAATTCAAGGATAGTAGAAGTTATACAAATACATTGAAAGAGATTTTAAATGATTTGGTTTAATTAAAAAGTTTATTAGAGATATATAATGTTAAGGATAAGTAAATTCAGTAGATAAAATCTTGGATTAACTGATTTGGATAGCTGGTCTTTATATACATAATTGAATATTAATTATTTGATAACCAAAGTGACCAAAGTGATCAAATCTGTCAGATTTGTCAAATTAGACCAATATATCAGATCTGCTTACTTGGGTAACCTGCTAGCTAAATATAGATAAAATATGATAATAGAATAAAGAAATTAAATAATATGTATTATGTAAATTACTACTTTGCTCTAATAATTGAATCTACCCTATGAACCAATGAGACACACCTTATATAATATGTATCACAAGATCTAAAAATAGAACTAAAGTAATACAATAGACAAGAACTATAAATAATAACCAAAGAGAAATATAGCTATTAATTAAAACTAACAGTACATTAAATTGTTTAGGTTTTGAAGAGCTTTAATATCCTTCTGGATCTTGAGGAATTTGAGATTTGCTTGATTTATTGATCAAAACTACTTTCTTTATAATTTCTTGTAGTATCAAGAATAGTACCAACCTGCTCTAATCTGCCTGTAAGTACTATGAAGTTGATATTGGCTTCTTTTTTTGACCGTGAATCAGTTTATGTTGATTTCTTTCCTTCTTCTTAAAAAAAGAGAAAAAGTCAAAGTTGTTACTATATGTATATATTTTCCAGCAATCTACTGATCTAGGGCTATATACAAAGTATTATTTTATTTTAAGATGACTGTTGTATGCTGGTATTATAAGAATATATGTCTTAAATTATAGATATTTCTCTTTTCTTGTGTGAATTTCCTAAAAAGAAAAATTTTAAGGATCTGAGAGATTTGTAAAAAAAGTTTTTTTTTGTTTTTTGACATAATTTTAATTAATATATTGATAAAAAATTGGTTTCTATTATGTAACTTTTTGTCCTTTTAATAGATTCAAGCTTATTTTTAATATTTTTGTTAATTAAAAGTTTTATATCAAATTTTCTAGATCTTTTATTATTATAGCTATAAAAAACATATATTTTTTATAAATTATATAAAAGTGAAATTGACTTTTCTTCAATCAATTTTGTTTCTTTAATATCCAGAATATCAATATTGTGTTCTTTAATTAGCTTAATAACCTTTGTTAATCTAAATAATATTAATATTTTTTTTTTTAATGCTGGTTTAGCCAAGTTTATTAGTAAAGTTTTACTATATAGGTATATCTGACTAGAAGAAAACAATAATAAGCTAGTAAACTAATAATAGATTATGAAACTACTTTATAGCTGAACCATATTCAAACAGAGACCTAATGAAGGGGCTATTAGGGTAATAAAAAAATTTTAAGGGGGTTGGTATGTGTATTGAATCTAGTTTGTCTATTTTAATCCAAAAAAGGGAGATATGTATTTATTTATTAATTTTTTTGAATAATTATTTACTGCTAGGAGAAATAATTGGAGAAAATAGCTATACAAGAATCAATAGAAGGGAGGGTTCTACTCACATCTTGAAAGAACTTAAAGAAAAAGGAAAAATGGTAATCTATTATAGAATTGATACTTGAAACTATATTATTATTACCAAAAACTCTTTCCACTAATCCTCTAACCATATATAAAAAAGATGTTTACAAGAAGTTTTATACTTCCTTACTAATAAAGTCTTTATACTTTTATTAAACCAACTTGAAACTTGTTTTTATTTATCTTTTCTACCTTCCTTTACTTGTTTATAAACTCCTTTGAATAAAAACTTGAGCCTCTAGTAACCTGAAAAGATTTAAGTATCCGCTTTCTCTACTAAAGGTAAGAAGGTTCTAGAAAGAAAAAAAACTGATAAGTGGAGTGTCACCTTACAGAGCTAGAAGCAACAAGATATAAAGATTCTGTTGATAGGAGAAGGTTTATTTTTCACTTTCTCACATACTATCTTATACCCTCTTAAAGTGCTTACTCTTTTTTTTATGGTTTTCTTGAAGAATTTTGCCTACTTCAGTTTGACCCTGAATTTCTAGTAGTATAACTTCACCTGGTATCTGATTGATTGATATAAAACATGTTAGTAGCTAAATGTAAACAAGTTTCTATTGGTTACCTCATATGTTCTGTTAACATCATTGGTGATAAAAAGAGAAATCAAGTATACAAACTTCTCCACTCCTCCAAATGAAGTTTAATTGAAACAAAGAAATCATGATACTATTAGGATGTGCACTAAATTCTCTAGGTGGTGAAAAGGTAGTTATTTGTTCAAGCTAAGACCTTCAACTTCTTATTATTCTGGTTAGGCAAAGTATGCGAAGGAGGTTATTTCCTTATCATGGTCAGGCTATAAGATTGAAAAGCAGACAAATATAAAATACTGCACTTCTTTAGAATTGAGAATGTATTTTCCCAGATGTTGTGTAATAATATTACAATCAAGATAAACACTAGTAAAATTCCTTTAGCTAGATATGGCTGCTAAAAAATATTGGGAGTTACTTAACAAGACTGAAAAGTCATATAAGAACTTGAGATCCACTATTAATCATTTTTTTTTATGTGAGTGAATATAAAATCAAGACTGAAAGAAAAAAAGCGTTGAGCAAGATACTAGATTCGAGTAGGCAATAAGTATCTCAGATAGTTACAAGAAAATAATCAAGAGCACAGATAGATAAGTTCCTCAAATGGTTAGAAAAAAAGGATATTTCAGAAGGGTTGACTTCTAATGAGAAGAAATTCTTAGCAAAGGTTCTTTAAAGAATATAAAGTATTTTTAATTTTCTTTTTTTTCTTTCATTTCATGTAGTGCATTTGTATATTTTTAGATATACCCCTTTCCTTTTCTTTTTCCTTTCCCCTTTTATAGTTTTTCGAATTCAGTTTCTTGAAGAATAATAAGTATTGACAACCTGCTGGCAATGATGGTAAGTTAGGAGGGTCTTCACTCAAAACTTGATCTGAAGTGAAATATTGTTCCCAAGGTTACATTTAAAGGCTGAAGTTCTTCTGAGAATTGAAAGCTATTGACAAGTATGTCAGTATGAGTTTTTTAGATTAGCTATGATACAATTGCCCTATATATCTTTATCAGTTTTTTTAATAATTAATAAATACACAGTATTGGTCTGACCATGGATTTAAAAAAAAAAACTATATTATTATTACTATTTCTTTATTATCAGCTGGATACTCTTCAAGAACTTTATTGATAAAGAGTGCAATGTTTGTTCCTCAGTTGCTTTTAGTACTTCTATATTATGGTTTTTATACCTTTCAATTTCAATTCTATATCTTGTCTTACCTTACTTACATTGGATCTTTTTTTTGATGTTTCTTCAAAAAATCAGACAAGTCAAAGGGTTTTCGAGAGGTCCAACACTGGAGTTGAAGAGAGTTAGAAAGGAAGGACTATGGGGATAGAGATACAAGATATGGGACCTTTGTCATCCAGTGAATCTGTCCTTACTTAACCATTGTGATAACCTCTCTAGAAAAGGAATCTTGGTCTTTCTGGTATATATCTTCACTAGTCTTGATAACTGTTGCTCTTGAAGTACTATTATTATGAATAAGCTAATCCACTATACCACTTTACATTGGTACCTTTTGCTAATAATTTCATTTTTGATTGATACTAATAATCCCAAGGGATCTTTCGGTCTCCTGGTGTTTCAGGCTTGTATAAGTACAGTAGGTGGTACACTTTTAAGGCTTTGTCTTTATTCTATATCTTCTTGAGCATCTTATTCTTCTTATTTTCCTAAGTGACAGTAGATAGTTTTCTTAAAGATAACTCTCTTTCTTAATATCCAATGACATGTTAGAAGGCAGTGTTTGACAAGACACGTAAGTTTGACTAGTGAGGGTTTGTTTATATTCTTTTACTGACATGTTTTCTGCTAGCCAATCACTGCTTAAGAAACTTTGTGCTACTCAAAATTTAGGGTCAAATTGAAGTAGGCAAAATTCTCTAGAAAAAGCTAAGAAAAAGTACTTTTAAAGTAAAAACATGATAAGAGAATGGATGATTGCTTTCAAGATAAGTCTCTTATCATTAACAAAGTTTTATATTGTTCCTCTAGGTAAATAGGTAGTAGCACTTTAGTTCTTCTTCCTTTCAAAACTTTCTTGCCATTGGTAGAAAAGATATATTTATGACTTTGATTACTGAAAGTCAGGTTTTTGTTTGAAGAGAATATTTACAAGAAGAAGGGGGGGTAAAGATAACTTTTGAAGTATTATTTCAAATTGGTTTAAGGAAAGTAATAAGACTTTATTAGTCAAGAAAATAACAAAAATTTCTTGTGAATGTCTTTTTTG